>JAFFST010042554.1:3563-21435 GCA_022414735.1 Noturus placidus | reverse complement strand
ATATTTTCCGCAACAAACGTGAATATATTAAAAAAGAGAGAGAGAGAGAGAGAGATAGAACAGAAAAATATATTAGTAGAGTAATATATTTCACACCCAGTTAATGGTAATATATAAAAAACAGTTTATATTTTACCAGTTTGATATTTAATGATAAATTAGAAATGCTTTTGTTTGTGGTGAGTGAATGTGAGACTAACAGGAGGTTTTTTTAGAATTCAGTTAATGTTAATATGTATTAATATCATTCAATAAATTAAGAAATCTTAATTTAATCTTCAGAATACTGTGAAACAACTTAAAGAGAGAATAAAGTTTTTCCTTCAGAATTCTGGAATTATAAATTTAAAAGAAGGTATAAAAGGCAGAACTATCTGCATCAGTCGATATCACTGAATAATCGGTTAAAGGTATCGGCTGAGAAATTCTGTATCGGTGCATCTCTAGAAAAAAACCCTAAAAACACAAAAAAGGGAAACAAGAAAACTAGGGATTATCTAAACACTACATAGGGGACTAGGCAGCAAAAAATACTTTAAAGTCTTTAAATGAAGGAAAGAAGGAAATTAGAGAAGAAGAAAATAGTGCTCAGGGGGGCGGATCCAGAGGTTTAAACCAATCATGGGGTTTGTCTGAAGAGACAGATCTTTCATATCTATACCTCAGTGTAGAGTGAAGGAAAGTGGACCGACAGACGTGACTGGACAGAGCTGATGGACTGATGAAGAACTCACCTTGTTCAGTTCCTGACTCATCTGGTTCGCCTCAGTCACCATCGGCATCAGTTTTCATAAAAGGCAGCCAGGAGACTGGGGTTGGGCTGTAAAGACCCTACAGAGATGATTTAATTTGGACATAGCTGAGAGCACGTATCCAGACCCTCTAGTGCTGTTCCGACACTGCACTGTTAATATAAAGTAATTAAACACACGCACTCTGTCCAGGTGTGTCACACAGTGTGTGCAGGTGAACTCCCTCCGCCATCGCCAGCTCGGACTGAAAATAATCATAATCATAACGGCTCCAATCATCTCCGACCCGCTCCCACGGAAAACCCATGAACAGGAATGTGCTGTTGGAGCCCAGGATCACGCGATCCTAAAATCATAATCATCACTTTAACTTGGCTAAATCAAACCAAAGTGTTTCATGAAAACATAAAGGAAAAAAGAGAAAAGTAGAAGAGTATCTTAAAGAAATAAACAAGAAACTAAAAACAAGGAAGATGACAAAAAGAGAAATAAAGAAAAGAGAAGTTATGAGACCTACAATGGATGAAAAAAATAAAAATAAATTAAAGAACAAAAAGAAAAGTCGGTAATATGACTAAAGGAAATTTTCTCTGTTTAAGATGCCATTGTTATTATTGATATTATTATTATTATTATGTAAAGGTACCAAATGACGCAGTTCTGTTGTCTGAGATATGGACGTGCCATTAACTGTGACCTTTGACCCCGACAATGGAGTAACTGTCACTCGACGCTGCTGATTGGAGAAGATGGCATGTCGCTCCTGAATACTGCAACACATACACACACAAAAAAAGATATATACATATACCGTATTTTCTGCACTATAAGGCGCACCTAAAAGCCTTAAATTCTCAAAAATCGGCCGTGCGCCTAATAATCCGGCGCGCCTTATGTGTGGACTGAGTTCCAAAATCTGTAAAAATGTTGTGCGACTTTGGTAAATGCTCTGCTTGATTGACTGTCGGACCATTTCCCGCTGACATAGGGACGTAATACGTACACTACGTAAGCTGGCAGCGATAAACCAAATCAGAGAACATTACGTAATACGTACAGTACGAACGCTTACCTCCGCCATGCCTCCTATGCTGCAAAACAACATTTGTTGAATAAAGTTCAACTTAACTCACTGTTTTTCTTCCGTTACCTTTTTTTGTAGACCGTTGTCACGAAGTTGGAGGCAATAAGTAAGTGCAGTTAAACCATCTTTATTTAAGAACAAAACAAACAAAAACAAGCACCACTTAGCATCCTCGGCTAAGGCTAACTATACTGGCTTCATTCGGCAAACACTCAGACAGACCTTCAAACAAAGAACAAGAACGCGCTCTAAGCCCCGAGGGATTTAAATACTCAACATAATCAAACCAAACATGACACAGCTGGGATATATCACCGAATCCAAACAATTAGTCACGTGTCTAGAGTTAGTTCATGCTGGGGTGCCATCTGCTGGCCGAGGCGTAACAACCGTATGTTTTTGCATGCGCCTTATAACACGGTGCGCTTTATGTACAAGTACAGAAATAGACCCCGTAATTGAGACTGCGCCTTATAATGCCGAAAATACGGTACATACATACATACATACATATATAAATATATATGTGTGTGTGTGTGTGTGTGTTAATGTGTGTGTGTGTATATATATATATACACACACACACACACACATTAACACACACACACACATATATATATATATACATATATATATATATATATATGTGTGTGTGTGTGTTTAAACTGTGCAGTAGTTTTAATAACACAATGACTAACCCCAGTCCTCTGATGGAGATGGCTCTGGGTGACGCGTCTGCTAAGCCCACATCCCAGTCACCTTCACAAAAACCAGAACAAACTTCTCAACACTGAGCAACACACACACACACACATGATATTTAACACAGAATCAGGACTACTCTCACTGACCCTCCTGAATGAAGAGCTTGATGACTCCAGAGAGCTGCGCATCTTCATTGATGTTCAGCATGTAAGGGAACATTTGCATCATCCTTCGCTCCTATCCTCCATCACCAGCCAGAACAGAATATTCATCACATTGGTAATTATTTCTCCATTCAGACTCCTCAATTCTTCAACAATCTCATCTGTGTGTGTGTGAGAGAGAGAGAGAGAGAGAGAGAGAGAGAGAGAGACCTGTGTGATGGTGGTGTACTGGGTCTCCCAGTCTTTCAGAGCTTCCTGAAGGTGCTGCTCCCACAGAGTCTGAATCGCTCGGATCTGCAGCTCATTGTGAGTCAGCAAACGCCGCAGATCTTCTATACACACAGACACACACAAAACCTCTCAGATAGGCAGCACAAATAACTAAAACTAGGGAAGCAGAAACTGTGGATGAGGAACACTAAAGAACACTAAGGGAATACTGTCTGTGTCCTCACTCATCTCCTGATCAGACTGTCTCCCACCGTTCTGCTCCAGTTTACTGAGCTTCAGCATCAGTTTAGCATTTTCAGCTTTCAGCTCTTTAACCAGTCTCTCCGTTGGGCCCTCGTTCACCACGGCCTTGTTCTGGATCCGCTTTGCTCTGAAACCGAAAGATCAGGGGTTTTTATCAGGGTTTACAATAAAATCTTATCACTCAGGGTTCAGATTCAGTTTTAATCTTTCACTGGAAAATCATTCGTAGTAGAAGAGTAGAAGAGTCAGGGCACTGTTAAATAAGCCTAAGGAAAAGAAAGCAAATCAGGAAAAGGTAAAAGAAGTAAACAAGAAAACGGTACATTTCCTCTATTTACACATTTGATATGATTTCTATGTTCTATTGTAAATAACATATGGGTTCATGAGATTTGCAAATCATTGCATCGTTGTTATTGACATTTTACACGTCGTCCACTTTTTTGCAATTGGGGTTGTAGATGAGGTATTAGAGAGGCTCAAAACAGGATGATGGATGAAGACAACCCACCGTTCAGCATAGCGCAGAGTGGAGAGTGACTCCTCATAGCAGATATCGGCTGGACTGAGAGTGGCGATCTGAATGGCGGTGAGAGAAGAAAGACATTCAGCAGGTTTCAGTATGTAGTGCTGAGTGCAGGCAGGAAAACACAGTAAAGAGTGAAATGTAAACAACGGCGTTAAAAGGTTACCATGACGGTGCGGCTGTTCCCCCCCAGCGCAGACTGCAGGAGTTTAGTGAGGATGGAGTCTCTGTAGGGAATATACACCGCTTTCTTCCCCAACGAGACTTCTGCTAGGGCACTACCCAACACACAAACACACATACACACACATAGTAAACACACACATGGATTCAACTTTAGTACACTGAAATTATACACCATACTGTACACTTCTATCTACCACATTCTGTTTGGACCTGATGACGTTCCCCAGAGTGGTGAGACTGAGATTAATGGCTGTTCCCTCTTTAAGACGATCGACCTCTGACCCTGATGACCTTTGCCTTTCACTTCCTGCCAGGTCAACCAGGTTAATGTTGGACTGTTTAGTGATGCACTCCTTTGCGAAAATCTGTGGAAATTTTGATAATTCGTTAAAAATATGGCCTTAAATGTTTTATGTCAGCCTGTGGTACGCTATATATCGATCAATTTGTCTTCGCTACACATTTCACACGTAATCCTACTAGGAGCAGGCACAGGAAAAGTGGAACATGGCCGCTATTAAAGAGCGCTGCTGTCTGCGTTTTGTTGGAAACAGCAGATCTTCCACAGATCAGCTTCTCAGAAAAACAAAGTGACATCAATAGTATTTTAGTATCTAAAGACACACACACGGTGTAACCGCTCTTTACCTGTTTGAGCTGTATGATGATGAGCATGTGTGAGCGGCTGCTGTTGGCGTTCAGATGTGTGGCGGCGGTGGTGCGTGTGCGAGTTCCCTGCTCCATCAGCTGCTCCATCTGTACAGCGCTGTCACACGCCACCCTGCGCAGACCCTCCACATAAAAACCACGCTGCTGATCCTCACGCACACGCAGACCACCGGCCGAACGACCCGACCTAGACAACAGATCGATCACCTGAACAACACACACACACACCTTTATTATCAGGACATGACTACACGTGTAGGTTTAGTGCATGATGCTAAACTATAGCCTATAGGGTTCTATTACTTATTAGCTCTATTGGAACAATGCTTCTGCTAAGTATGAGACACAACCGAGAGACATGTGAGAGAGAAGAAGAGTGTGTGTATCTCTCTGTGTGTGTATCTCTGTGTGTGTGTGTGCATGCATCTATTATTTATTTTCTTAAGTATTATATACACACTCAGTAACAGTTGAACTCATGAGCAAGGAGAATAAAAATGGATGATGAATCAAATAAGTGATGATTGATGAGTGGTGAATCAATCAAGTGGTGATTCAAATAAATATTCAATCAAGTGAGCCATGAATCAAATGTAGAATGAATCAAAGAAGTGGATCATGAAATGAATCTAAACTTGCAATGTTCAATTCACTTAATGTGTTCAAAAGAATCGAACATTTACACAGGTGTAATCAGTTATAATGGGGAAAGCAATGGCAAACTACCCCACTACTTCTGCCAGAATGCTTTGTGGATCACGTTGGTGAAATGCGTGGGCCATAAAGTGACCGACGGTCGGTCTCGACTAATCGGTGATAGATAGATAGAATCAGTTATAAACTAATTCTTATGAGATCTCAGACAAAGAGGAGTATAGAAACAGAGTCATTACAAGATATAACATTACCTGTTCATTATAGATTTCTAACATGCTGAAGAAAACCTGGGGACAGACGACACACAGATGATCAGTGTGTAATGTTAATGTATAGATTCTTTAATATTATTATAGTGAAGACAAATACACACACAATCCACTACCAACACACACACACACACACACACAATCAAGTTAAACAGGTGTCACACAGAAAGACAGACAGACAGACAGAAGACCTGGCACTGGCATCTGTCCTGATTGGCTGTGATGTAAGTGAAGAGTGAGTGACACAGATTTGGGACAAGGCCCTTGTTGGCACCGAAGCCCATCATAGAGTAACTTTTCCCCGAACCCGTCTGACCGTACGCCAGCAGCGTGGCATTGTAGCCCTGCAGAGCATTACCCAGAATCCCCTGCCCCACTCCAGCAAACACACACACCTAGGGGAAACGGAAACACACACGTGCTAACAATTATATTTTATACAACAACTATAATGAACCATAATAATAAAATAAAACCAAAAAAACTAACATATTACTATCACACAATTAAAAAAAAAAAAAAAAAGGCAAAAAAATTTTATTTATATTTTTTATTATTAATAATATTACAACAATATAATAATAATAATATATAAATAAAGATACATACAATTTAATTGTAATACACAATATACAATTATACACTACACACAATAAATGAAACCATTTATATCCATAAATGTTTTAAATCTTATTGAGGACTGAATTACAAGCTTTTGTTGAGTAAAATAATGAAAATATGCTACAGATCTGCTCAAATTCATATTCTTACTAATTCAAGGGCGTAACCATGTTATGGACATTGGGGGGGTCCAAGCGCTAAACACCCGACCCCCCGGCAGCCAAACTTCCACAATTTGATACTGAAATTTTGTATATGTAGAAGATAGGTTTAAGGTTTCCAGTTACTGTTTGAAATCACGTGGTTTCTGAGTGATAGAAGCTCCCACAGCATGGGGAAACTGCTAAAATACATCACCGAACTTGCGTTGAGTCTGGGCGAAACCAAGTGTACAATTGGAGGTGGGCTGGGCATATTTTCCGCAACAAACGTGAATATATTAAAAAAGAATATAAATAAATAAATAGATAAATAAAATAAATAGAATAGATGAAGAAAAGACAGATCCGTTTGCAGATAATTTAATGCGGAACATATAGAGAATATTTTCTCCTGTATATTGGGGGGGACAGATTGGTATTTCCTCAACATTGGGGGGGGTCAAGACCCCCCCAAAGAGTGCGTGGTTACGCCCATGTACTAATTAATGTATGGAAATATGATGGTGTGTGTGTGAGAGAGAGAGAGAGAGACCTGGTCAGCGTAGCATCCCCCCTCGTCCTCAGGTACTAACAGTCCATCTGAGTTCTTCATGAAGCCGCTGTGAGACCAGAAGGTGAAGTGGAAAGTGAAGGTGCGACGGTGCTGACTGCGAGGCTCCTCAATACTCACACTGTTACTGCTCATCGTAATAATACAGCGACTCCCAGCATCACGTTCTCTCTGCACACACACACACACACACACACACATTGAGTTTCTTTAAATAAGGCACCATGTGTATACTGTGTTTATATTCCTGTAAAGCTGCTTTGAGACAATGTCTATTGTAAAAAGCGCTATACAAATAAAATTGAATTGAATCCTGTACTAGTTACAGTATATAAATAAAAATAGTTGAGTGTTAAAGCTGCTGTAAGCAATATTAGCAGTTCTTGCTAACTCAGCAGGTCCACTGATCTACCACTTAAACACTGTTTAATATCATCACAATAATAAATCCCAGATAGCTGGTATAATAAACTAATACACCACATTTATTATGTTTTAAAGTCGAACTATTCTGCTTCTTCAATACACCTGTGTCAGGAATAACACACTCCATGTCGTGCACGTTTAGTACATAATGCACACCTGGGTGGGGGTGTGGTACCACATGATGCACAGCTAAAACCAAAAAGAAAAAGTAACAAAGAAATACTGAAATAATTAAAATATAAAATATCAATAGTTGAACTTGTGCTGTTTCGTTGTAACCCGCTGGAGCCGTTCTGAGTTCTAGCATGAGCAGGTGTTTCATAAAAAAAATAAAATAAATAAAAAACACTTCTATAAGTCACTCTGGATAAGAAAGTCAGATAAACCCTGTAAATATAAATAAATGTATAATAAAACACGCTTATTTACTGTAAGTTATAATTACCACGTCCCTGCGCCTGCTAATCAAGCTAATGCTAGCTAAGCTAGTTGACTTCAGTGAGCACGGCGTTAGCAGCTAGCCTAGCTAATAAATGTTTATTAACGAAGGGAAGCGATTCACGGGTTTGCGTGTGCATGTTGAATCCTGATGATGGGCACAATGAAGATACTTTTGTTTGTTTTATTTTGTTTATTATTATAACACTCTTCAGCGGTAGCTAACGCTAAACACCTAACTTCGCTCACGCGAGCTAACCTGACCGGATTTCTGAGGTGATTTTATATGCTGTATAAATGTTGTTTTTATGTGGATTTGAGGACACAAGAAATAACTAGTCTTTAAAACTTCGGTGATAAGTTTATCAGTGTCAGTGTATAAGGATTTTAAACCACTAGTGTTGCTAGAAGCTAGTTACCTAAATAAAAATAAATAAATGTATATCATCTGATTAAATACAGCGTAATAGTTTTCTCATCCAGATCCAGCAATTTCATGGACATGGACGAACTAAATAATAATAAAAAAAATTATGTAAATAACTTTCCCTCACTTTCTGTGTTTCTCTGACGAGATGCAAGTTCACTGAAGCTTAGTGAATCGATTCTTTGAATCGCATCATTTGGGTGACCGTCAGGAGTCGATTCAGGAATTTGAAGAGCCGTTTACTGATCCGAACAGTTCAGTAATAAATGTCAGGTGTAATCACATTGTGTTTTTGTTCAGAATGACAGCGTGTCAGGATAAAAGGATTATCATTGCATTGAGAAATGGAGCTGAACTTTTAGGAAGGACATTTATTACAGTTAAATTAACCACTTTCCTTTACAAAATATAAAAAGTGATGCAAAGGTTTAAGTTGAAACCTATACACTGTGTTGTGGTGAAGTAGAAATATTCCCAATATATACTTCATTACTATACACCACTTCACAGCCATGTATCACCTACAGTGTATTATGGTTCTCTCTCTCTCTCACTCTCTCTCACACACACACCCTGAAAAGGTCAGCACTGAACAGCCTTCATATTGATGGGTCATGTGTAACACCTTTACACCTAAACCTTTTATTAATAATAATAATAATATCTGACCTTGTTGAAGGGTCGGACTCGGACAGCCACTTTTACGCAGTCTTTTCCAGCCATGTCACTTGACATTAGTGAGAAAAGCAAGGAACTGAGAGAGTGTAACATGAGGCAGGAGAGCTGATCACTTTCTCTCACTCATGAATTAATCACACACAACCCCCACATCAGAGTCAGCACTGCACTGAGAATAAACATCACTCAGGTCATATCTGCTCACTGCTGCACCCTTCACACTGACGGATGTGTAGAAGGGTGCCAATACTTTGTGCAGACAGATGGGGTACAGTCACCCTTGCTGCAGGATCAGCAGGCCAGGGGGCAGAGTCAGAGCTTATCAAACCCTGCCCATGTCAGGTTTGATGACGTGAGCTCAGGCTTCTGTCTGTATGAAGTGTCACATGTTCTCCACTGGTCCATGTGGGGTTCCTCAAAGTTCTCTTGCCTCCTCTCACAAACATGCTGGTCTATTCCCAGATCCACCACCACCCTGAGAGGTATAAGTTGCTTTCGGAAGATGAATGAATGAACGAGTCCACTCAGGAATTTTACATGAACTGTAGGAATGATGATCACCCTTCGGCTGTGAGAGCGACAAACTGTAATTAACCGAGTCAGTCCTGATTCTTTATACAAAGGAAATACAATAAACCCACCACAAATAAAGCCATGCAGCTGATTTATTTCTACATCTGGCCTACAATTTATAGAGAACAATTTACAAACAAAAATACAGTTTACATATCATTTAATTTGGCATAAAAAATAGCATTTTTTAATATAAAATTAAAAAACAGGAATACTGAAAAGCACAACGGGATGAGAGTCATTACAGTAAAATTGTAGATAAAGAGCGCATTTAACACTGCAAATAAGGAAATGGTGATAGAAATGAATATTCACATTATTATTATTAAAGAGCTGAAGGGGAATTACAGAACAGGAAAACAATAAAAAATAAAGTGTGATCTGAGGTTGGACAATCAGGTGATAATGAAAAATAAGGAGCTTTAAGTAATCAGTTGTCCTCAAGAAGCCTTCTAAACAGGGCATGTTATCTTCTCCATGTCCTCCTCAGTGCAGCTCAGGGTGAATTTCAAATTACACGATACCAGTGACACCGTAAACAACGTGACACGCTGCGTAACCAATCAACATAAAGTGTAGTGCGCACTACGAAGTGAAGGAAATCCTAAAAACATGAAATAACGAGTAACTCATTCACAGGTATGAAATTTTATTTAGAACACCCCTAAAAAGACTATTTACATTTGTAGAAATGCACGTTCTTTAAAACTTAAGACTTTTGCATCGTTTGGCTTCAGTCAGTGCTCCGTACTGTAAACGTCTCTCGTTCCTTTAATTATTTAATATAAAATTAAATCTCCCAAAATTAGAGCTCTGTTTATTTATTCACTTCAAAAATCATTTCCTTAATTAGAAAACAGCCGGCAGCAAAAGGTCCATCAAACGGAGGTGTGTTTACTGTACACGCACAACCACACAGGAAGCTCCAGAGGAAAATAAAACGATGATTATGATGAGATGACAGTGGTGTGATCAGTGTTAAAGTTTCTTTCTGCGTGTGACCGGTTTGGGGAAAATGGCCTCCATCATTCGTCTCCGCCTCAGGTTTATCTTCGGAGCGACGGCCTCCCGATCCTCCGGCTTCTTCCTTGGAACCGGTTCTGCTGGTCTCGCTAGCGGAGACAGGAGGTCCGCCATCACGGGGTCAGGCTCCGCTCTCGCTCTGTCACAGAGGAAAGAAAACACCACAAAAATATAACGTGTCTGAGTTTAATTAAATATTTAATCCGACCGGAGCACTGAAGGACGGACGGATTTACCTTGTCGTTCTTTTCTTCCTCGTTTTAACCTTCGCTTCCACTGCACCTTCGTCTGATAAAACCTTTATTAAAAAAAAAAACAACAAAAAAAAAAAAAACAGGAAAAGTGTTTGTAACTTTCTTCACACGGTGCGCCAAAACATAGCCGATTATTCAGTTATCTTGAAATAATGAATATTCACATTATCATCACACCACGGCGCTGCAGAGTGCTGGACTGTGATTGTTCAGAAGGTGTTGATTAATTTTCTATAACAGTAGCACAGGTTTATATTACCATGCTCGCTCAAACAGGTTATTGTTTCTATAGTAACGGCTCGTTCACAGGGACATAATAAATAAGGTGTAATCAATGATCTGTTCATTTTCTTGAAGAAGTCTCCAGTGTCAGCGCTTTTGTAACAGTCAGAGGTAAAGCTGGAACTAAGCTTTACAGCACAGGAAATAAAAAGAAATGTAATAACACAAGAGGAATAAAACACTCTGGGGCATGCAGTTAGAGGAAAATGAACAACCTGCGAGTTTCTCACCTTGAGGTGGTCGGAGACTGCAGGTGCTCGTCTCATTCGTGTCACAGGAGGAGACAAAACAAGATCATTTACAGCCATGTCTTTTTTCTTTCCTGTAGTGGAAAAACATTACAAATAAACATCTGACAAAAAAAGTGTGAGATTTCAGCATGTAAGTTCTAAAGCAGGAGTGATGGAGAACTCACCTCTCGTTCTCACAGCACCAGATGTGTCATTACTAACAGGTGAGGTGTCGGGTTCTGGAGCTTTGCTGGCTCTTGTTCTTCTAACAGATGGTGCAGAATTCTTCATCTGCCCCTGTTGGTCAGTAGAACCTGCTGACTCAAGAGCTTCAGCGTTCTGCTCTTCATGGTCCGCTGATGGAGCTACAGATCTGGTCCGCCGTTTGGCGTGCACTATCTCTGTAACCACTTTGCTCTCTTTAGCTTCTTCGTCGTTCAGTCTCTCAATCAAAGCGCTTGCCAACAGATTAGTGGAGTCCAGGTTCTCTGGTTTCTCGGGTTCCTCTCCGTCGTTCCAGTACTGGCTCCTCGTCAGTCGTCTGGAAACGTTCTGAAGTTGAGCACTGTCCACTATGTAAGTGTCGTTGTTTGTGCCTAGGGCTTTCTGTCCGTTCCTCGGTGGCGTGGCTAAAGACGTGTTCCGGACATCTGAAATCATCTGGAAGCTCTCCAGCTTTAAGCTTAGCCTCCGGCTCGATTGGCGAGTCACCCTGCTAGGACTAACATTACTGTTAGCTTGGTTCTCCACAGATTTCTCCTCAGGGATCAGCTCTGGGACTATGATCGCTGTTAATTTTCTAGTCTTCCTTGCGCTCTGATGTTCAACAATTGATGTTTCCTCCATTTTATGGACTTCAATATCATTTGCACTCGAGCTCCTCGTTTTGTGAGATCCTCTCCTGGGTGTAGCTTTCTGTGCAGTTTTACGTGGAGGAGTTGCTTTTGTTGACGTCACCTCCTCCACTGTGGCTTCGGAATGTGTTTTTCTTGTGCTTCTCCTCGGGGGGATGAGAACTTCAGACTCCATGAGCTGCTTGCTGCTCCTCGTTAAACGTCTTGGTGTGGAAGGCACTTTCGAATCGGCTCGCTCCTCTTCAGAAGCATCTCTCTCAGATTCCATCAGGGTTATTGGGTATGTAATGGTCTTCCTTCCTCTTCTTGCTGGGCTTCGGTGCACTTCCATCAACTCAGCTGTGGTTTCTATAGCTTCCGTAAGCTTAGCATCTTTCTCCTCAGCTCTATTAGCTTTAGAAACATGGCCTTCAGCTATAGGAACCACCCCACTAGCTTCTACAACACCCTCTTCATAAGGCATGTCCTCATTATGGACCAAACCATCCTCCTTAACCCCAGCCAAGCCTGACCCTTGAACCTGACTGCTGACGCATACATCAGTTACATCAAAAGTCTCTTCAATCACAGGTTCCACTGGTTCGCCCACAGGCTCATCTGCAGGTTCCACGGTTTCCTCCACAGGCTCTTCTGCAGGTTCCATTGGTTCCTCCACAGGCTCTTCTGCAGGTTCCAATGGTTCCTCCACAGGCTCTTCTGCAGGTTCCAATGGTTCCTCCACAGGCCCATAAGCAGGTTCCAATGGTTCATCCACAGGCCCATAAGCAAGTTCCACTGGTTCTTCTACTACTGTTTGAGCTTCATCAGCAGGGTCAGAATCTGGCTTTAGCTCCATTTTCTCTTCTGTCTGCTTTACTTGGGCTTCCTCTGCTGGTTCATTTTCTATAAGTGGTTCAGGTTCTGCTACTGCTTCCGACTGTATTTGAACTTCAGCTGGTTCATCAGGTTGATGATCCATGTTTCGCTCAGATTCAGTCACTTCCTGTTCCAGCTGAACCTTCTCTACTAGTATATTAGGTTGCACAACATCTGGCACAACTGTTTCTGAAGGCAACTCCTCCATTTTGAATGTTTCCTCAGATTCTACAGCGTGCTCCACACTAACCTCATCTCTATTAGCATTTGGTTCTTCCTCCATAGCTCCAGCATGCTCAGTGTTCCCTTCCAGAGTTAGATGGTTCTCAGAGTCCATTTCTAAAGCTGCTGGTTCTTCATCATCTGCCTCCAGCATGAGGGAGAAGTTATTGGGGCAGATAGGAAGTGCAACCTGGGGCTGCTGGGCTCTGTGCAGAAGCTCCTCGTGCTCAGCAGCCAGCTCGATAGGAACGAGGAGAGTGGTGGAGGGCTTCAACTCTGTGTAGCACACACCATCGTCGACTTCATCATCCAGACCCGCAACCACCACCACCTGACCTTCCTCTTCCTCACAGCCATCAATCACCTGCTCAGTACAAACACACACAACACAAGAAATGTTCAAAAGTCAAATAAATAAATTAGAACTAACCAAAAAAACAACAACAATTATTCCAGCCTCAGACAAACTAAAATAAAAAGAACATTTTTACAAAAGTAAAAATAAACACAAAAGCTAAAAAATTAAATAAAATACATAAAAAGATAAACAAGCAAACAAATAAAATATCTGGAGGAAAATAATGAAATGAAAGAGAAATGAGGAAGAGTGTATGCGTGTGTGTAACAGCTGAAGCAGCTTTGTGGGAAGTGGACAGCGGTGTGATGAGTGTCGGACCTTCAGCTGTGGGTCAGTGACAAGGGACAGCACAGCGGCCGCCTGCTCTTGGAGGAACTGATCTTCAGGTTGAAGGTCCTGCAGGTAAAGGTGCTGCTGTGTCCCGTTTCCCTTTACTTCCTCTATAATCTCCACCTCACTGCCCGAGTCTTCATCCTCCTCCTCTACATCCTCGTCATCATCTTCCTCGCCGCTGGAGAGTTCCTCAGTGTCGTTCAGGCTGACTACAGCTAAGGGAACACACAGCTTATTAATATTAAATCTGCATATATTTGGATGTGGTGCCGTTGAATAAACGCTCACATCGTGACTCGGAGGACGCAGTTTCAGACGAGGCGACAGATCTGTGTGCATCATCCTCAGCTCCGAGATCTTGAACATTTCCACATGGCTCACTGAGCAGAATAATAAAAAAGTAGATTAATAAATACAACAGAAAATAAGATAAGAGAAAAAAGCGAACTGATTATTATTTGTGGCACCTGTCGGACTCTAAAGCCTCTTTACTGTCGGCGTGGGAGCATAGAGGCGAGAGATCACAGAATAACTCGCGCTCCACATAATCATCCAGATCTGAAAGAAGAAATTCCAATCAATCTCACTCATAAATAACATTACATGTTGTTTAAGACTAACCTGACCCCGCCCACTTTTAAGAATTCTCACCTGATGTCTCCATGGCCTCGGGTTTATCCCTCACCAAGTGTTCAACTGAATCACATGACTCAGATTCTTTGAAACTTGCTCTGATTGGCTCCTCCGGAGTGTCGGCATGGTCAATGAATTGTGGTGGAACTGGCTCAGAGTCCTTAATCTCCTCCTCTCTGCTCGGCTCCTCAGACATTTCAGAGGCTCTGATTGGATCACGTGGTGCCAAAATTACCTCATGATTCATTGAATCATCCTGACTTGACTCCTCCAGTGAAGTGACTGGAACAACTGGCAAATTCTGTACTTCTCTTTCTCCAGTCGCTTCCTCGTTCTGGTCCTCAGCTTCTTCTTTAGCATGTTCTGCATTTGCCTCTGACTTCATCTCAAATTCCAAAACTTCATTTTCCATTCCCTGGTCCGCAATTGGCTCTTCGGCAGAAAGCAATTTGGTGAAATCGGTCTCCAATTCTGGAGACCTGATGATGACAACTTCATCTTCATCCAGCCTGATGTGTGACTGCCATGCTGGTCTCAACACATCTGTTGGAGAAGGAGCGTCATGGAATTCCAGTGTGGAATTTGATTGGACGGAGAGTGCACTTGTCTCATTTCCCAGACGGGGCCTGCACTCTAGCGTAGGTAAGACCTGCTTCGGTTCTTCCGACTCTAGGTTCTCCTTCTGCTTTAATGAAGGAATGTGTGATACACTGGGTTCTTTTTCATCCTCCTCTTCTTCACCGGAATGCTCGCTCCATCCCTCGACTCCGTCCACTGGTGGCATGGGTGGGAGCTTCAGCTCGCCAATTTCACGAACTGCAGTGAGCTAAAGTAGAGAAAAAGAACTTTGTCTAAAATTTATATCCCCGTTTATATGTAAACTAATGTCACATGATGTGTGTGTGTGTGTGTGGGGGGGGGGGGGGGTATACATGAATGTGTGCATTACCCCGTTGCTCCAGGGCAGGGTGGAGCTCTTGGGCAGAGCTGGAGATCCCCTTACCTCCATGAAGGTGATGCGATTCTCTTTGGGGCGTAAAGGGGGTGTGGCTGATCGGGTAGGTGATGCAGTGGGTGTGGTTATAGGAGTGGGGCGGAGACTGCTCCTTAGGATGGACTGAGGTGTGAAGGAGAAAACCTGACTGGACACAGCTAAAGCTCGAGCTCTCTGTGTCAGAATGGAAAGAGGAAATGTTACATCAAACTATGTACATATATTAAAATAAACAACTTTATAAATAGATGTTACAGAAATGTGAGCGGTGTGTGCGTGGAGTGTGTACAGAGCATGCATGTGTACAAGTATTTATTAGCGTATACATGAATGTGTGTGTATATGCACAAAATGTGTGTGGTGCATGTATTAAAAGTGTGTGTATACGGGGAGTGTGTAGTGTGTGCAGGTTTCTTCACCTTCACCACCTGAGGAGTGTGTAACAGGCTGAGCTCCGGAGCCCTGCTGATGTGTTTAGGTGCAGCCCAGGAACTGATGGATTTGAGCGGAGTCACGTGAGTGTGAGACGATTCAGGAGACGTCTGGGACGACGGCTGCACCGCCAGATCCAGGAGTCTGAAATATCACGTTAAAAAGATTTCCACATTTTATTTTAAGACTACAATACTACACAAGCGTTTATCTAGTGAACAAAAATAATCTGGAAAAATATTTAATTAATAATAATAATAATAAATTCATAAACCCATTTCATTTCATGTCACTCAAACAATTAACTACCGTAAAGAAATATCAAATTCTACATTCAGGTGTCTGCGACGGAGCCGAAATAGTTATTAGGTAAGGTTTACTGATTATATAACTATTATCATTATTATTATTATAATGAAGAGATAAGGAAAGAAGGAAGGTTAAGGGTTTAAGCGCTCAGGTCACCTGGACATCCTCTTAGTCAGCATGTTAATCGGTGTTCCAACAAAAGCCTCATGGACGTTTAAGGTTAGAGGATTGGGGCTGGACACCAGAGCATCAGGGGCTTTTGGGCTGAAAAATAAAAACGTCATAAAACAAAATTTAGACACATTACTAAAACAGGAACCACATTGGAGGAGCTTGCCTCATTAGTGCTCTAGATTGGTCAAAGACAAATTACACAATGAACAATTCTCAACAGATTAAATCATTAACTCGATATTCACGGTACAAAGAGACTGGTTTGTGGGCATGTCACAACGGCGATGGTTCTCGATTGTGGGTGTGGTCTGTTTATCCAAACTGTATACCAAACAATTTAAACACAACTGTTTTTTTTTAATGTTAACAAAACAAATGAGGAAATGATGAGACTGGAGTTAGGAAAGTGATCTGAGGAGTTTACTGGATGCTGAGAATGCTGAGAGTGAGAATTTTATATATTTTTATGAAATTATATAAAAGTTTGAATATGGCTCCGTTGGCAGAATTACAGCTCTGAGAAGAACGGTAGCTCCTCGAGGAATCTCAGCAGGAAACACGCCTTATTTAACCAGTTACACACACACACCTCTTGAGAGGGGAGGGTTGAGGTGTAGTATCCTTCCCGATCCACACCTCCTCGATCTTCGTGAGAACGTTTTTAATAAATGCTGCTCTGCTCAGGACGTTCTCATTAGTAGAGCGTTTAGCCACGGTGGATAGCGGCTGAGGCCTGGTAACTGGAACAGGAAGTAAATACAATGAGCCTTCTCTCACAGATGAAGTGTACAGTAATTCTGATAAACGGTGTGTACATGAAACAGTGTGTACCCTCTCTGAGGACGGTAGATGGGTGCTGATATGGTTTTGCACGTGCGATGGCAAGCTTCCTCTGAGCGCGAGGCAACACCTTCCCGTACTGACTCATGATGGAGTTCCTCGTGTTTGATCTCTCCTTCATCTTTGGATCTCGATCACCCTGGAGAACAACACAGAAGGTCAGTTTACTTCAGGTTTAATTCACGGCTGACACAAAATCACTAAACGTTCCACTGTCATGTGACCTGAGACATCAACACTACAGTGATTTAAAATTTCAACACTTCTTCCAAGGGGGGGTGTGTGTGTGAGAGAGAGAGAGAGAGAGAGAGAGAGAGAGAGACTCACAGCCAGGTTCATTTTCAATGTTTGGTTGATCTGCAGCGCAGGAACATAGTTGGCCTGCTGGAGATAGTGAATCATGA
Source organism: Noturus placidus (assembly GCA_022414735.1). NCBI lineage: Eukaryota > Metazoa > Chordata > Actinopteri > Siluriformes > Ictaluridae > Noturus > Noturus placidus. The sequence goes on along the minus strand of JAFFST010042554.1, from coordinate 3,878 downwards.
GGAGCTCTCTGTTCTGGAACCCTCCTGTTTCCTGCAGGAACCGCTCCAAACACTCCTATACACACACACACACACACACACACACATCAGTAAACACAGAGACAGATCTGCTGTAACAGAAAGTGAGACAGACAGACACTATGAAATACAGTGCCTTGCGAAAGTATTCGGCCCCCTTGAACTGTTCGACCTTTTGCCACATTTCAGGCCTCAAACATAAAGATATAAAACAAATTTTTTGTTAAGAATCAACAACAGGTGGGACACAATCATGAAGTGGAACGAAATTTATTGGATATTTCAAACTTTTTCAAC
>JAFFST010042530.1:0-10026 GCA_022414735.1 Noturus placidus | reverse complement strand
CCTTTAATAATAAACACCTTCATTTACAAATTGCATTTTGTGTTTACTTGTGTTGTCCTTGACTATTGTTTAAATTGGTTTGATGTTCCGAAACACTTAAGTGTGACAAACATGCAAAGGAACAGGAAATGAGGAAGGGGGCAAACACTTTTTCACACCACTGTAAGAGCGTTGTGCTCTAAATTGTTTTGATTGCACCAGGTCACAAGATGGTCAGCCTCCCACCTGTAGGCGGACTCGTCTCCGTTGGAGAGGAGTCCGATAAGGGTGGTGTCATCCGCAAACTTCAGAAACTTGACGGACTGGTGACTGGAGCTGCAACTGTTGGTGTACAGGGAGAAGAGCATGGGGGAAAGAACACAACCCTGAGGGGATCCGGTGCTAATGGTCAGTGAGTCAGAGATGTTTCCCCAGCTTCACATGCTGCTTCCTGTCAGACAGAAAGTCAGTGATCCACCTGCAGGTGGAGCCAGGCACGCCTAGTTGGGTGAGCTTCACCTGAAGCAGAGCCGGGATGATGGTATTGAAGGCAGAGCTGAAGTCCACAAACAGGATTTTCTGCATTTAGTACACACCATACTGTGCTCACTAAAACCTCAGTGCCTGTTGCCACCAAGTCTTGCTGCAGGTCTTTTCAGGCACAGGGTTTTTCACAACCTTCCTTCTCAGAAATCTGGTTACAGCCATTGTTAGCTTCCTTTTTCTGCCCCGTCCAGGTATTTTATGAATTTTCTGCCCCTAGCAAGTTCAGGTATTTCATGTGTTCCAGCTCAAGAACACCTGGTGCAACTAATGAAGCCCATATTTAGTTGAATCAGGTGTTGAATATTTGTGCTGTTGTGAGGGATTTTATTCAAGGGGGTTGAATAATTTTGAAACTGGAGAAGTCATTATAAATTGATTTTCAGTTGAATTTGGGGGAAACCCCTTGAAGAATTTGTTGTGTTGAACTATTTAAATTGCTTTTGTTTGACTTGTCTATTGCAAATAGCTGAAAGTCTGTAAATTTTGACAAACCTGCAATAGGGGTTGAATAATTTTGATTGCAACTGTAGTGATGTTGAAGGAGTTTCACTTACCCCAACCAGCTTCAGGCAGAACAATTGGCTCAATGACCTTGTTCTTCCAGAACAGGTTTACTAATGCTCGAGTTAACACACACAAAACACTCTTGAATGTTCCCATTAGGTGAGTTGATAGTCCTGAGTCTGTATGTACCTAGTATTTTATATGGGATGTCTTTTCAGTACTGCATAGGTTCTTGTATTAAAACATTTTTAAAATATGTAGTCAGACACAAGTTAGTTCATGGGCTGAAAATGGATACAACTACAATTTACTGATTCATAACTAGGCAATGTTTGACAGTACCTCTGAATGATGCAATTAGATTTTTGAGCCTCCAATCCAAATGTGACCAAATTTTCTTCACATTCTGGGGTAGGCCTTCCGTTAGTTCATGAATGATGTAGTGATTATTTTAAGTATTTCTTGCATTCCTTCCCATGATTGACCTCAAGCAGTTCGCCACCCCAGCAATCTACAAGACTGGCAAACAGCTCAACCTCATCCTCACACATAACTGCACCACACAATCTTCTTATTACTCCTCTCCACAGCTCTGACCACTTATTTCTCTTTCTCTCCCCTCACCCCCCTCACTGTCTCCATCTTTTATCTCCTATTGTCACAATCTTTGCTTCCTTTCCCCTTCACACTTCTTGTCACAAACTCCCTTCCCTTTGAGAGACACCTCTTTTCACTGGACATAAACACAGCAACTGATATTGCTATGTTCCACTCTAACATCTCTGCCCCTAACCTCCAGACCCACTCGCACATCACCCCTTAGCCCTTGGCTCTCAGAAGCTCAGCATAACAACCCGGCCAAGCTAAAGCAGCTGAAATGCTTCTCCTATCCTCTTTTTCCCATAGCATCTCCACTGCTAAAGCCATACTACTAAGAAGATTGGCAGCTCTCCCATCACCTGTACTCTCTTAAAAACCTTTTCTTCTCTTTTCTTCCCCCCTTCTCCTACCTCTCACTGCAGATGACTTTGCCACTTTCTTTTCAAACAAGGATACATCAATCTGGAACCAGTTCTCAACCCCAGACACCCATAGACTGGCTCCTCCATGTAACTTTCAAATGTCCTTCTATCCTCTCTGAGATTGATGTCTCAACTCCTCCTCTCTAGCCTCTCTCCTCTCTATCCCACAACCTCCATCTCTCCATCACTTTTTCCTGTACTCACAGACATCTTTAACACATGCCTCTCTACTGGCACATACCCTACCTCATTTAAGCAGGCCTGGGTTACCCCATTGCTTAAAAAACTTAACCTGATGCAGTTGACGACTACAGACCTGTCTCCCTCCTTCCTTTTTTTCCCAAAATCCTTGAAAGAGCTATTTTTAATCAATTCTCCATTTTTATCACACGGAACAACCTCCTGTACACCAACCAGTCTGGCTTCAAAAGCAGTCACTCGATGGAGAGTACTCTGCTTTTGTCACTGAAGCCTTATGACTAGCAGGATGACTAGCATCCTACTCGACCTCTCTGTTGCTTTTGACACGGTGAATATCAGGTCCTCCTGTCTATTCTCTCCAGCCTAGGCATCACCGGAATGGCTCTGCGCTGGGTGGAATATCTGACTGGTAGATCCTTCAAGGCATTGTGGAGGGGAGGTATTTATGAAACTCAGCAACTCAAATCTGGGGTTCCCCAGGTGTCAGTTCTGGGTCCACTGTTCTTTCTATTTATACTACATCTCTGGGGCCTATGATTGAGTCTTATGGCTTCTCATATCATTGCTAGGCTGATGACACCCAGCTCTATTTGTCCTTCTAGCCTGATGATCCATCTGTCTCTGCACAAATCTCTGCTTGCCTGTCTGACATCTCAAATTGGATGAGGGAACACCACCTTAAGCTCAACTTGGCAAAAACTGAGCTTCATCCCAGCCTGCCCCTCAATCAACCACAACCTCACTGTACAGTTCGACTCAACCAGACTCAAGCCAACCAGGACAGCCTGATGACAGCTTGACCTTCACAGACCACATTTCAACAACTGCATGATCCTGTAGGTTTATTCTGTATAACATCAAGATAATCAGACGCTAACTCACCGAACAGACTACACAGCCACTAGTCTACAGGCTCTTGTCATCTCAAATGGACTACTGCAACTCACTGCTCTCGGGCCTCCCAGCCAGCTCCATCAAAACCCTTCAGATGATTTAGAATGCATCATGCCTCGTCTTCAACCAGTCCAAGAGAACCCATGTCACACCCCTCTTCATCTCCCTCCACTGGCTTCCTGTAGCTGTCTGCATCGAATTCAAGGCCTTGATGCCCATGTGCAAGACTTTGTCTGGAACAGCACCCTCCTACCTCAACTCTCTCCTTGAGACTTGCATTCCTTCACGCAGTCTGCAATCGGTTAAAGACAGATGCTTAGTAGTGCCTACTCAGTGTGGTTCAAGGTCCCTTTCCAGAACCTTCACGCTAGCTGTCCCTCAGTGGTGGAATGAACTTCCAACCTCGATCCGGACTGCACAATGTCACTACTTATATAAAATTTAAAAAATAAATAAATGAATATGCTAAAGACCCACCTCTTCTGTGAACACCTAATTATCCCCTAAAATACCAACCCCACATTATAAAAAAATAAATAAAACTTTCTCTGGCTCTTAGACCTCTACACTGTGCACTTTGCTTCTCTAGAAATAAATTAAAAGATCTTGCATGGTAGCACTACTTGTATTTTTCTCATTTGTAAGTCGCTTTGGATAAAAGCATCTGCTAAATGAATACATGTAAATGTAACAAAGGTGTTTTTTGGATAAACCTCTCTTTCTTTTTTTTGTAATTGTCTATCCATGACTGCAGAGTATTTTATTTTTATTTATCAACAAAAGATCAAAAGGTTAACCAATAGACAATTTTTCACAGCCTTCTTTGCTCATATTTAGCAAGGGTGCCAATATTAGTGGAATGCACTGTACTGTATATCAATGTGAATGTGTTACATCAGTTGGCAATTACAAATGTTATCTTTCCATTGATGAGATGGTTTGGTTTTTAGTAAATTAAATACTTTGGTTTACAAGCCTAGATTAGATAGCCTGTTAATTCCTGAATTGCATTACAGGATCCGGTGCCAAAGTGGCTTAGTGGTTGGCATGTTTGCCTCACACATCCGGTTGGGTGGAGGTGTCTGTATCTCCCACTGCCTCTGGGTACTCTGCTTTCCTTCCCCAGTCCAGAGACCATGCATTGTATGCTGATTGGCATTTCCAGATTGTCCATAGTGCTTGAATGGGTGTGTGCAGTTGCACCCTGCACTGGGTTGGCATCCTGTTCAGGGTAAATGGCGCACTTATATAGCGCTTTTATCCAAAGCGCTTTACATTGTGTTTCATTCACACACTCACACACTCACACACCAATGGTAGCAGAGCTGCCATGCAAGGCGATAACTTGCCATCGGGAGCAACTTAGGGTTCAGTGTCTTGCCCAAGGACACTTCGGCATGTGGAGTCATCCGGGCCGGGAATCGAACCGCCAACCCTACGATTGAGCTCTACCACCTCAGCCACAGCTGCCCTATCACGCGTCTTGTTCAATAGGTTCCCTCGGATAGGCTCCAGGCTCTCCGTGGTACAGAAAATGGATGGATTAATGGATTCTGTGCCATCAATACAACATTAATCATGTTCAGACTTTGCTACTAATGAGCAATGTTACAAAATTTAACTAACATAACATGTTAATTTATTGCCAAATAATGAGGTTGGAGCCCAACTCGATCAGTTAATGTTACTGAAACTAGCAAACTGATCTGACTAGCAAGTTATGTGTCATATAATTTTTTACAAAATATAGCCACAAGCAGCGATCATGGGGGTCCATGCAGTTTCGCAAAGTGGATTTGAAAGAATTGTTTGTGTTGTGTATAGGGCATGAAGTTACTTGGGGGGGGGCATGCCCTAAAGAATAGGCTACATATTTGGGTTTTGTTTTGTTAATAATCAGAATCATTATATTAAGTGTATATGAGAATTGTTAGAGAAGAGACCGGCACTGGCTGTTATGAACCCAAATGATGGCACCTTTACAGATAATAGCAAAACAGGTGAGTAATGATGGATGATGACAGCAATGATATTACATTGGTAGACAAATTGATGAAAACAAACAGAGGTAAGTACACCAAACTGGAGATGATCATCCATAAGTAGGATGAGAAACTACCACTAGGGAAGGTTACTGCAGTAGGAGCAGTCCTTGTTGGGACTAGATAGGGGTGAGTGTGAGGTGATCATTTGTGGAGTCCTTGGTGAACAGGATAATTAATGGAAGGTGTGCATGGTTAGTAGTCCAGAGAGAGGGAGCTTAAAGTAGGAGGAGGCTGAGAGTCTGGTGTTACATGAATATGGTCTCTTTGTATGAACACTTTTTTATGCTTGTATCTCAGCACACAAGTGATCGTTTTATTATTGACACAATAAATAAATGTCTACACAAATATCAATCTACATATTATATTAAAGAGACAATATTGTCTTTTCATATTAAATGAAAGTTTTAACAGCAATATATTTAATGATGTCTGTTAATTTAATAAATGTGTTTTCAAACTAAGACATTAAGATAACATTTAGTCATCTTTGAGCATTTAATACATTTGTTTGCAAACTCATTTTAGAAAACTCGGAAGATATTGGTTCTATGCGTATGGAAAAAAAAGCGTAGACTTCAAAAGATTTATTATGCATTGGCTCCCTCTTGTGGGCAAAACTAGCATTACAGCCCTCATTTGTCACTCACATTGAGATAAATGGCTGATAATATAGAATTTGCTGGAAATTAATGTTTTCTCAGTTTTCCAAAACTGTCCTGTTGTCCATGTGAAGTTTGGACACTGTGTTCACTAGATATAAACCGACTATTTGCCACACCCACAAATATATGGGTCGTTATCTTCACAGCGATTCCATGAATGAAAATTCTTTTGATGTTTTTGGCCTGGAGGATCTCTAGATGGTGTATAGCTAATTTTGTGTGAATCAGATAAATGGCCTAGGATGAGTTACAAAAAAAAAGTTGTTTTTTCAGAAAATTAGAATTGCTGATACATTGTATATGTAAAAATAAAAATGAGATGTTTTGTTGTGCTTGATGCAAGGATTCATAGGAAGCAAGCATTATATGCTAGCATGCACGGATGCAGTTATTAGCAAACATTCACCATATGGTTTCAGAGTTATAGTGGGGTGTTTTCAGTTGTAGTGCCCCTGTGGGTGGAATTTGACGCAACTTCTTGTGCCTCCTCAGAATCTCCTGTTGTTTATGTGTATCAAGTTTTGTTAAGTTTGGACATTGCATTCAGCAGATATAGATCAATTTGTAAAAATGGCCATCGCCTGACCAATTAAGTATATCTTTGCAACGCATTGATGAATAACAACTCTTTTGTTAAGTTTTGTCATGAGGGTCTGGGGATGATGCAGGCCACGTTTCATGCAAATCGGATGAACAGCCTAGGATAAGTTAGAAAAGGTAGGTTTTTTCCAAAAACTACAACATTTATAAATGAAATTTATACTTGTTAGGGCTTACAGTAATGATTTAGAAGAGACAAGAATTTTGAATCAATCACATGGCTGCGGAGTTATTGAAATATGAAGTTGCTTATTATAGTACCTCATAGTGGCCAATTTTCACAAAATTCGGTAGAAATATTTTGTTTTCATACGATGTACAAACATGTCCATTTTCCTAATGGTAGGCCATTCAGATTTGATGTTATTAGCTGCTGATTTCAATTGGCTGCCATAATTTTTTTATGTATCCGAGTCACATTAGCAGAGAGACAATATTACATATTTGTGCATCATGTTAGGAGATTTCTATTGTATCCGAATAGAATTCAAAACTAATAATAAAAACACTTACTCAATAATGTTTCCATGAAAAAAAAGATGTACCTTTCATTTAAACCTTAAAAGTACTTTATATAAATCTCAATTATTCCCCCCCTGACATTTTGACATTATTGCATAGAGACTCCCTTGTTCTTCATAAATTAATGTTGCATTGTTGGAAAATAAAAGATGTTTGTGCATATTTAATCAAATAACAGTGATTCTTTTTTTTTTATTATTCACTTTCATATGAATAAAATTGTAATATAGGCTTTGGACCCAAACTGCACCATTAACCCTAATCATAACCTACATTCCTTTCTGTACAAACTGAAAAATGCAGGTATGAAACAATATCATGACTTCTAATTATTTGTTCAAATCATGCTGGGTTTTTGTTGTTGTTGTTGTTGTTTGTTTTTGTCAAGTATGATTTTAACAGTCTACATGTACTTCCATCTCTATACCTCTGCACACCTACTTCCTGCACTGTACAAACATTTACAGAACTTTTTTTGCTGCCAATATTGCTGTTACATTACTTAATAGTTTACAGCCATTTTCTGTGTAATTTTTGTTCTGTGTATTTTATTGAGATATATTGTCTTGGACTCATATCACACTGTTGTGTATTTCCACTTTATGCAGACTCGTGTACTATTCTGTGTTGCACCATGGTCCTGAAGAAACGATAATTCGTTCCAATGTATACAATCTATATAGAGGAATGACAATAAAAACCCACTTGACTTGAGTAAGATTAACTTTAACTGAGTAAGAATTTAACACAATAGCCAGATGGATGTATAGACGTTCTGTAGTTTTTCCACTCCTGCCCCTTCTTACCTAAATTTATTTTGTTTCAGCTGCAAGATAATTTTGGCTGGGATGCTTTCAAGAAAGTCTTTGCAGCCTATCACGGCATCACTAACGTCCCAAACAATCAAGATGGAAAGATGAACTTCTACGCTGAAATCTTCTCAAAGGTGGTGAACATGAATCTTGCTCCTTTCTTCAAAGCCTGGGGTTGGCCAAATCAGCCCAGCACTGAGGAAACACTCAGCAATCTGCCTGCATGGCACGACCATCCCATGGCCCAGTATGATTAATTCCCCAATCCCAGTATGCTTGATGTCCCAGTATGCTTGATGCACCAGTTCCCAGGCTTCACTGCCTAATGCTGAAAGTTTGTTTGTTTTTGTTTTTTGTGGTGGTGGCCAGGGTCTGAATATAAATATAATAAACATGTGATTAAAAATAATTCTCAGATGCCTATATATAAACTACATGATATAGTTGTATATGTAGATACACATTAATGACAAGTTATTAGATAACCTTAAGGCTAACATTCATACTAAAAGCCACAAAACTTCCATTTTTATTTCATGGGGACTTTAAAACAGCTGTGGCTCACGTAGAGCGGGTTGTCCACTAATCGTAGGGCTGGCAGTTCGATTCCCGGCCCACATGACTCCACATGCTGAAGTGTACTTGGGCAAGACACTGAACCCCAAGCTGTTCCCGATGGCAAGTTAGCACCTTCCATGGCAGCTCTGCTACAGTGTGTGTGTGAATGGTTGAATGAAACACAGTGTAAAGCGCTTTGGAATAAAGCGCTATATAAATGCGGACCATTTACCATTTAAAACTGTGATGGGTTGACACCTTGTCCAGGGTATCCTGGGATAGGATCCAGACTCCCTGTGTGGAAAATTTTAATAAAACAATGTGTAACCAACCTATGTATAACCAATGTATCAAGTTTAATTATTAAGAAACAAGTTATAATCAAATAAGTGAGTTAATCCACCAAATTATGTGTTTAAGACTATGTTTAAGCCACTATGTGTAACCAAATGTTAATCAGTAGGCTGGTACCTGTCAATGCTGAGTATGTGTGTAATCTTTGGAATGCAGTTTGTTTGTTTTATTTTTAACGAGAGCTGGCAGTACCACAGCCCTATTATAAAAAAGTTAGGAAAGCACCCAGTACTTGAAAATAATAGTGGCATGGAGCCAAGGTGTGTTAAAAAACAAAAGCTCTGCTAGATGAGATCAGTGTTTCAGAATGCTATAAAAACCTGTATCAAAAGCACTTGTGTCAGTTGATCTGCAGACCAGCTAAGACTTTGTTGCTTTTATACTATTTTTTAAGTCTATTTTTTGGCATCAAGACCCCAAGACTCTTAGAGTGTTTTGTGAAGAAGTTTCTTCCACACCCAGGACCCTGAGTTGGATAAGCGGTACAGAAACTGGCTGGATGGATGCGGACTTTAATCCTAAGTAGGTTACTCATTTCAGTATCAGTATGATTATTAGGCTTCGGCCTTGTGACCAATTTGTCGAATCGATTTGATTCTTATATATTTGGTTTCGATTCGAATTTGATTAATCATCAATCCTTCTTTTAAATGTTAGTTTTGCAGACATGGAATCCATGTTTTAATATAAATACTTGTAACTGAAACTTGTAAGCGAACGTGCTAACCTCCTACTTATCTATATTACTGAAATACACATTTAGTTTAACAACAGGGCCCACACAATTATGTTGAATTACTTTGCACTTTTACTTTGAGTAAAAAACATTATAACAAGAAATCATAAACATGTGCATACAATGCACACAAGGTAAGCACAAACTGCACAACGCACATTACTGTAAAAAAAAAAAAAAACAACTTGAAACTTTTAAGAAATAAAACTATTTTTTTCAAAATCCAAAACATGAAAGATGGCGACATCTTCAGGACGAAAGGCGAACTACATATTATATTCACAAGTAATAATAATAATAGCAATAATAATAATAATAGGCTAATTATATTTTCCAAAATAGATATCGATTAAATTCTGAGAATCACATTTTTTTTTACCCAGCCCTATTGATTATTTATGTGTATCAAAACACGCCTCTGATCACACTTCTGATTATCCTGAAGAACATCCTGAAGCCAAGTCTGTGTGGGAGTCACTACAGCAGGACAGTCTGATGCTGGTGAGTCTGATAACTTACTTACTGTCTGATCCCACACCTAATGCATATATCTAGATATCTACATGAGCTAGTCCATATGGATCTCTG
>JAFFST010042522.1:42761-72016 GCA_022414735.1 Noturus placidus | reverse complement strand
TATATATATATATATATAAGAACAAAAGGACCTAGAATGGAACCTTGAGGGACACCTTATGGAATTCCAACCCACAACTTCTTGGTCATTTTTTTTTTATAACTATGATAACATACTCTTGGGGAGAATAAATACAGTGTAAAAGATTAAATCTGACCTTTTCCTGAGGGAGCAGCTGCTGTTTCCTGTGTAGCTCAGTGGAACGTGCGAGCAGCTCGTCCAGCTCTTTTCTCCGCTCCCTCGCAGCCAACTCCAGTGCCTGTACCACAAGACAACCGTCTGTACCACTCACAAACAAACAGTTCTTATAAAAGTCGTATTACTCTAGCTATCTGTTAGAAATGAAAATGTGCATAATGCCCATTTAAACCAAACATAGCTAATTAGACAAAATTACTCATTGGAGCAACGAAGCCAACATTGCTAAATGTTTACTGCTGTAATTTACATCCAGAAGAACTTAAATTTTTAAATTAAAAAAAAAATCTGGTCTAGCTTTCAAAAGAGTTTTACTTGGAACATCTTTTGAAAGGGGTACAAGTTAAGAGCGTATGAGTTAAGAGCATAAAACTTCATGTTGCAGAATACCAACGTTATGCGGCGGCCATCTTTGACAACCAGACCTCAGCTGCCATTCACAGCGCTGTTGATCACGTACGTTTCGTTTTCTCACTGTTATTTCTAACCAACGGCTCCGAGGTCTACCGCAGCTCACCTGTGCGTCATTAAGTGACAGCTCGGTGCGTCCGCTCAGGGGCTGTTGAGTAAGATGGACCCAGTTGCTCAAGTGGTTCATCCGTTCCTGGAACTGCAGCCTGGCCTCCACCTCGCCGACCTTCTCCAACAACTCCTGAGTCACCTGCAGGCATAGGGAAAGACGAGAAAACATGGGCGTGGAATCCAGCAGCACAATCTATTATCATGTATCAAAGCGGAGATAGAAATTATCTCGAACGCTATTTCGAATGTTTAGATACAATGTGCATGTGAGTGTTACTTTGCTCCAGGTCATGTTGATCTGCCGGAGTTTTGAGGCCTGAGCTTCTCTCTCGTGAGCATTCAGGTTGGAGCTGGCGAGGATCTGAGGTCCATTTCTGTTCAGCCAAATCAAGCTCTCGTTCTGCAAATCCATCTCCTCTGTCAGAGCCTGACCGAGAGAGACAGAGAGACAAAGAGAGAGAGAGCCAGACACACAGAGAGAGAGAGACAGAGAGAGACAGACGGAGAGAGAGAGAGAGAGAGAGAGAGAGAGAGGGAGGGAGGGAGAGACAGAGAGAGAAAGAGAGACCGACAGAAAGACAGAGTGAGAAAAGAAAAGAAGAGAGACCGACAGAGAGAGACAGAGAGAGAAAGTAAGAAAAAGTGACAAACACAAAGACAGACAGAGAGAGAGACAGAGAACCAAAGAACGAAACAGAGAGAGAGAGAATGTAATAGATGATGTAAGGAGAAGAAGTTGATCCAAATGGTGAGTAGAAAGGCGGCTCAAAGGGAACCTATGGGACAAACATCCTCAGAACCAAATCAATTAACCGTATGTAATGGAGCCCCAGGCACTGGATGACACAGTCCTTATTCAGCAGTGACAAGTAACTAATTAAATTTCATGCAAATGAACCATAACCTGGGTAAAGTGACACATCTGAGTGACCAATCAAGGAAAATTTCTCAACTCAGCCCGACAACTCAGCTTGGAATTTCTCAAACGAAATGAAGTAACAACAGAAAAATACAGCATTGAGATATACATACATATGTACATATACTGTATATACACAAAATAGCCCAAATATGTTTTGAAAATATGAACTTCATAAACCTACACCAGGGGTTGTCTGTCAGGGATGGACCGCAGCCCCAATGTGCTCAGTGGTCCGAATTGAGCACTTCCCAGAACACCGCAGATAAACCTAGTTCAGCTGCTCGAGTTCCCTAAATATGTCACTCGAGTGGGTGGCTTTTCACTTTAATACGTGTACATGAGCTTGTGATGAAAGCTACCCCGGGAGAGGACGGATGAGTCGGCAGGAGCAGGACTGAGCTGGAATATTGTCTTCATGTAGTCCATGGTGTATGAATGCTATGTCACTGGACCTTTACAAACCTGAACTTTAACTAACTCGGTTGCAATACAAGAGCGACAGCAGCATGCATCGTGATGCCTTCTGGTGTCTCACCTTCAGTTCTCGCAGGTTTTGGTCAGCAGCACTCGCTGGTAGAGTCAGCACAGCGGCCTCGGTCTGCTCTAACCAACGAGTCAAATCGGCACTGCGCCGTACCACTTCTGACACCGAGGGATGGCCAGCCATTAGCCTAAACACACACACACTTCCCTTATTAGTGCACCTTTATCACAATTCAAACTGTGATTAGCAGCTCTTAATATTTCTTACTTGAGAAGAATTTTGTACACAAACATACGTGTCAACGTCTCTAATAGGAAGTGAAAGATATAATATATAAATAAATAAACCATAGTAGATTTCAGCGGATGATACAGCTCCACGATAATGGTGTATATAATGAACATCACATCGATGAAGTTGTTTTGTTTGTTTTTTTTTTAACATATGATTCATGTGCATGTGATTCAGTTACATATGATTTGTAATATTTTCATAAATCCATACAGAATCAAAGAAAAGATATTAAAAGAAATTAAATTTAAAAAAAAAGGAGAATGGGGGGTAAGATGGATAGTATTGACCGTCCACCTCTCCTTAATCTACCTCCAGGGTGGGTACATCCTTGAAGAAGGTAATAAATAGTTGCCATTTTCCCAAAAATGAGTCTCCGCTACCTCTGATGTTATACTTGATTTTTTCCAGCTTCAAAAAGAACATTAGATCTTTAAGCCAGACTGATCTAGAGGGGGGTTGCGGAGAGGTCCAAGACAACAATATTCTGCGCCGAACAAGCAGCGGTGCAAAGGCCACAACACTAGCTTTTCTAAGGTTCAGAGGCTGACACTGAGATGAAACACCAAAGATGGCAATTAGAGGACAGACCTCCAAATTGATTCTAAGACTGTCAGACATAGTCTTAAAAAAGGAGTTCCAAAAGTTCTGTAGTTTGGGACAGAGTGCAAACATATGACTCAGGTTACACGGTGAGATGAAGTTGTTTTATTGGTTCGCAAACCAACGCTTAAATCAAACGTAGAGTCCGCATTATTACTCCGCAGTTACTCGTGGTGTTGTGACTGTTACCTGCGGCGGCGCTCGGCGACTCGTGCTTGTACGACTGCGCAGCGCTGTGTGAGGTTGTCCAGCTTGTCCTGGAGCACAGGGCCGTCTGGAGACGACAGCTGCGTGATGTGCTCTCCCGATCGGACGAGTTCGACCAGCATGGCCTCGTGACTCGCAAGGCCTTCCTCCAGCTCCTGAGTGCAATAAATAACACATGAGAACACACACACACACACAGGTCTCTGCTATTTTATTAATTTTTTTATAAAAGGCTAATGGATACAGGCGACACTATAACGGTAGAGACGAGAGAAGCTTGAGATGTGTTAGAAGAGCATACGATTAAAACTTTAGAAACAGTCCATACAGGTACGAGATCCTTTTGGAGGGGAGGGGGGATGGATGTGTTTGCAGTTTCCAGTTTTGACCTTTGACCCTTTTACCGACCTCTTGTTGAGCGCGGATATGCTCCGGGTCTCTGCCGGGTCCGGTTTCATTAGCTAGAACCTGTTCTGTGTCGCACAGCCACTGAGACAGGTCATTCACATCGTGGTGGAACCGCCTCCATTCCTCAACGGCGCGGTCAAAAGACCTACACACGCGAAAACACAAAAACACACTCTGAAACCTGTTCTGATCCGGTCGTGGGTCAACAGGCTCCGTGATTCGCATTTCCATTAAAAGCAGAAGAAGCCAGAGGTGTCAGACATGCCGCGATTATTACTCCTAATGCGTTTAACAGATGCGATGAGTTTCAGAGACAGAGAGAAGACTCGCTGCAGCATTGCACTTGTTTGCATGTTATTATCCAGGAAATCCGGCGACCCGGTTTCATTCAGAAATCTCCGATGTGATGAAAAGGCCAGGGTGAGCAATGCATATCAATGAAACAGGAGCACTTAAGCTTGTGTTCTGAAGAATAAAAAAGACTGTGTAAAACGGCGGTCAAGTGACGCGGGAAACGTGCTGCAAACTTCTGAGCTCAGGTCTTTCTATAAGTATTTCTAAGGATTATTTATCCAGCGAGCTCTTAACATTTTACCGCGTGCCTTAACAGAAAAGTTCAGCAACATATGCAACGCACACGATGTACCTATTTAAACAAGCACCGCGTTTAGACTCGGAACTACGACGCCAGTCGTGTAAACATCAGTCTCTCACACCGGCGACGTCACGCAGACGTGCTTTAGGACGCAGCGGCGTGATAATTCGTCCACAATGGCTGCCCAGATAATCAGAATCGTTTATCCCCGTTAGACTCTGAATCCCAAAGTTTCAAATGAGCTTGTGAATACAGACTAAGATTTAACGTAATCCTTTATACCACGGCGCTGCTGAACTGCCCAGATGGTGCGAATTCACGGTGTCGTTTCATTTCCTATAACAGCCTCTCTGACTGCAGTTCAAGTGTAGCTCAGGTGTATACTAACGTGCTTATTTCTATAGTAACCTCTACGGTGGTCGCGCCACATGATCTAAATCGAATAATAAACAGATGCGTATATTTAATATGTACGGAAGGAGTCTCCGATGTCAACGCACTGTAGTTGCTGGAACGCTTTTCCACCGCAGGAAAGTCTTCAGGACTTTACACTTTCTGGTTTCTCAGCAACATGACAAGCTACGTTGGTGTTTTTTGTGTGGAAAAAAGTGAAGCTGGTGTAGGAATGACTGTATAGCTGTAGTTGTAACGTAAGTGATAACTTGTCTTGTGGATAAAAAGAACACGTAATTCATTGATGTGTGAGAATTTGAGGGAATAAAACACATCAGGGCGTGCTGTTATTAATATATTTGTTTCCTGTAGTGCAGGCCCAGAGTGTTTTATTCCATTCTTATCAAAAAATTTGATTCTGCAGATTAACAATGCTGTATAGATATCCCTATGATCATATAGCGATCATTTTCCTTCTTTTTTTACATTTACAAAAAAAAATATATATATATATATATATATATATATATATATATATATATATATATATATACACTATGAGCTTGGGACTTCTAATAGGAAGGTTGCGAGTTCGAATTACGGTACCGTCCCACTGTCACTGTTGGGTTCTTGAACACGATCCTGAACCTTTATATGCTCAACAGCTCTTCTGTAAGGCACGTTGCATAAAAGCGTCTGCCAGATGAGTAAATGGAAACTGAAAGGTCGCCTCACCCTTTGCGCTGGACGTACATGCGGTTCACTCGGTCCCACTCCGCGTTCAGCTGAGTCAGCGCGTCACCGATCTGCTCCACTTCCTGCTTGGAGGTGTCCTGGATCACGTCAGGCTGACGCTCGTTTAACGCGGTAACCCGCTCGCCGACACGCTCCAAACTCTCCTTTATGTTCTACACAGAGAGAGAGGAAGGTGTGCATCATTCAGCCTTAAAGATAAATCTATCCACCTACCTATCTATGATGAAGCTGTGATTTTTCATAACACTGCTCATTTCAATTGAGCACATGGGGAATTTTAAAGCTGCAATATGCAAATTATTTTATGTTAAGAATCAAAGTAGCAGGAGAACTTAATACTCTAAACAGCGGTCCTCAAACTAAAAAAAAAAAAAAGCAAACAATTTGTTGGTTAAGATATTCAGTTCAGTTTAGAAGATGGTCTTGTGTATAAATGTAGCCACTTTATTGAAGCAAAAACAATAAATCGAAGTGTTTCGCAAATTTCTCTATTGCCGAGATGTGTCTTGATCATATAGTGGCAAACTCGTTCATTTGCTTCACCGTGGTCGTGAATTGTACCTGGCTGTCGCATATTTAATCTAGATAATGATGTTTAATGACATCATCTGTTTGCAAACCAGGCCACAATTTGGTTAGATTTCGTTGAATTTAATGAAGAGTCAAAATTTACTACAAAAAAGAAAAAAGTAGAGATGAAATGTCTGAGATTTGTTTCGAGCTGCCGCTCTAAAATGTGTTGTTCTTGTGCTGGTTGCCATGGAAACCTAAATAATTAATTAAGAGATTAATTTAAGAAATGCCAGGCAGTCAGGAAGATCATTGCTTAGAGTCAAAATTTACTTGATTACTTGAAGGTGTGCCCACAATAAAAAAAAAAAGTTTTTCTTAAAGTAACATACTGCTGCTTTAACCCCATACAACCAATAAATGTATACAATAAATAAAATAAAAATTCAATGAACACATGAAAGACCTGAACATGACTTCAGCGCGCGTGTGTGTCTGACCCTGAAGAGGACATATAAAATGTGGTTTGATACACTTGAATGAATTCCTTACTAATGAATAATTTCATGAATTTTTAAACGCCGTTACCCTCAGCGTGTCCTCCTGGCTGGAGAAATCTTCAAACAGGCCCCCGCTCAGCTCCGATGAGTTGAGGAGTAGCTCGTTGTCGGCCATGGCCAGCAAGACCTTGTTCACATCCAGGAGGAAGGTGGATGGCGAGAGAGACCACGAGGATGGGGCGGAGTCAAGAGAAACTTCTCCAACTCTATGGGTTCTGATAATGTGCAGCTCCTGAGAAAGAGGCAGAGAGAAAGCGTTCGATCTAGATTGCAGGTTCGTTAATAACGGAAGAATTACAGTGCAGTATTATGTGGATTGTCATGCAAATTAGATATGGATCCTTGATTCTGATTGGTCAGAAGGTGTATGCTAATAAAGCAAACCTCAGACACCAAATATGGCTTTGCTGATTGGCTCCATTTGAGATCAGTGTGTATTTTTAATTTTTTTTTTTTAACTTTTGCATCCGTGTACCCTGTATCGAGTGTGTAGTAGCTGCAGTTTTAGACGCATCTCATCTCTCTTCTCCTCCGACACAGACTGGATCAACTCTTCTCCTCTCCTCAAGACCTCCTCAATACGTGCTTTCTCTTCATCCAGCTGAAACACACACACACACACACACACACACAGAGAGAGAGAACCCATCGACGATGTGGTTTACCTCAAACATCCACTGTGTGTATGAACACACGGTATCTTGTATTTTTACAGTACAGAATCTCCGTTACTATTAATCTGAGATACTGTAGGTTAGTGCTATTACATCATAATATTAAGAACCAATCCTGTCCCTATATGCAAATTCATGCAAATAGAGGCCATGCAACACTGGCTTGCTGAGCCAGGAGATGCTCCTAATTTGCATGTTCATAAAACTAACAATGAACAGGGCTCCTTGTTACGAAGTGGTGGCAGGACAGTGGGTATGCCATACCTTGTCCTCATCAGGTGTGTGTGCGGGTTCCTGCCGCTCCAGTGCGCTAAAAGCCGCCTGTAACTCCGCCTCGAACTCCTTTGGGGGGTCGGATGAGCACGGAGGAGCAGTCAGTTCTTTCAGCGCCTCGTCTTCCTCCTGCTGCACCTCTGCTCGATCACGCTCCAGACTCACAGAGCACTGCGCACAATATATGTCATGAAAGAAAGTAAAAATCACTGGAAATACGCTTCTGTAGACAGAAATAGTCACCATAGCAACGCTTACACACTTTTTTTTTTTTACATAGGCTTGTGTCGAGCGTCTGCTATTCCTGTCCAAGCATTAGTAAGAAGTTACTATTCATTTCTCCTCGTCTTGATTGATCTGACTGTAACTGAGCCACACTCATCAGTAGTCTAATCATTGCATGAATCCATGATATTACATCTAGCCCCGCCCACACTGCAAATCACAGACTCGATTTTATCTATTTTTAACGGGTATGTGCGTTTCTACGACATAACGAGCGCGAGTTACCTGAGCAGTTCTGATGTGCTGTGCCACCTTGTGGAAGTTGCGGTTGAGGTCTTCCAGTTTGGGCTCCACCACGTCTCTGCACGCAGGCCCCCTGCCGGTCATCAGGATGACGGCCTGATCACGGGCACCGTCCACCCTCGCACTCATAGCCTCCAGTTCACTCAGCACAGCCTGAAAGAACGAACGAGACTATTTTAGACGAGTCTGATACCACGAAAATAATTCCGAGTGTCCCCAAAGAGCGTCGTCTCCGACCTTCACCACTCTCTCCCTCTCGGCAGTGGGGAGCTTCTCGGTCTCGTCCAGACGGATCTCGGTCTGATAGAGCCACGTGCTGATGTGAGCCAAATTCTCGTCAAACATCTCCACCTCCCTCTGATGACTCTGCAACACCACACACACACGTCCATGACCTGCAGTGTCTTCATGTATACTTCTCCGTTCAGCTTTTTTTATTTAAATGACTCTACATTCTTTAATCGTCTCGTCTTATCTCGTTTTTCCCCTGTCGGCATCTCGTCTCATTTCTTTTCTTTTCTCAATCTCTTTTCCTATATTGTCTCCTGCCCAAATTTTTATCGCCTTACTTTTCGTCTCCTCTCTTATCTCGTCTCAGCTTGTCTTCTCTCGTCGTCTCGTTTCATTCCTGCTTGTCATTTTTCTTACTTCCTCTTTCATCTCTTCTTCTATCGTCTATTTCACCCGTCTCGTCTTATGTCCTCGCAGGTCATCGTATCTCCTGTTACGTCTTTTCTCTTTTTTTTTTTTACCTCTTATTTCGTCTTTTTTCCCTTGCATCATAGTTTCATCTTTGTCATTCTCTGTTCACGTCCCTTCTTGCCCATCTCATTTTCCTCATTTGATCTCTTTTCTCTTCTCCTGTCTCACTTATCTTCTTGTCTTCACTCTGGTCTTATTTACTCAAACTCAAACTTGTAAAATGACCTCACAAGTCAGAAACAGAAAACTCGAGATGAAGAGATCATGACAATAATTTACAGATCGCGCACACACCAGCACAGCGCTGAGCCAGTCCTCAATCAGCGTCCGCACTTGTTGCCATCCCTCATTCAGGACGAACAGCTGATCTTCAAGCTGGGCCTCGCTGCCCTCCACTATGGCCTGTAGGGCGGCGCTGTCCTCCGTCACCTTACCCAGATCTGCCTTCTTACAGTCGCTCTCCTTTAGCAGACCCTGCAGAACACACACACGTAAATTGCAATGAAAGCCACAAAATCACACTTACAGAATGAATCTCTCACACACACACACACACACTCACGTTGGCCCAGGCAATCTCAGCATCGATGTCAGCCGGCATGTCTTCCGTGTTGATCTTCTCCTCCAGCTGTGTGTGTGTGGATTTGATCCAGTCCTGCAGAGTGGTGCTGTCCTTGTGCAGTCTCTGAGACAGAGACAGAGCTTTCTCCAGATCTTGTTTTCCATCCGTCACCTAACACACACACATTTAATACCAAGTTCAGTCAGCAGCACATAGTAGTTAGTTTCAATTTCATCATATAGCAGATTCAAGCAGCAATTTGTGTGTGTATACATATACCTGTGCTCCAAGGTCGTTGTATAGTAATTTGAGCGCAGTGAGTTGTTCGTCCATGCTCTTCGGATTCTCAGTCTGTTGTTTCTGGACAATCTGTCGGCCCGTTTTGATCACCGTCTCCACCTCTAGCTTCACCTCGCTCAGCATCTTATACAGCTTCTACACACACATGGACATCATGAGCGTATGTGACCAACTTGTCACTAAGCACCCAGTGTAGTGAATTGCATATGGCAATGGACATGTGTGTGGTTGTGCGAGCGTGTGTGTACACTTGTGTGCGCGCGCGCTCACAATGCAGCCGGCGAGCTGTGTTTGAATCTGCTCTGGCTGTGTATCGGCGAGGTCGAGAACCGGAAGCTCAGCCCGGGCGTTCTCCAGGACTCTCTGACAGTCCAGCATGCGCTGCTCAAAGTTGGCTGGTTTCTGGAAGAGCTGGAATTTCGTGTTGATCTCCCGGAATTTCCTCTGTATACACATGGGAACACTTTACCTTCGGACCAATCAGAATGCAGAATTCAGAGAAACGTTTTCTATAGAAGTTCAGGCTTCGAGGCGATTCGCAGGTTTAGAAGAACGCGCACGTCCTGATTACACTAGCGTTTCTATAGCAACAACTTACACCAGGACGTGATATGACAATATGTTGGAACTGTGCATGCTAATTAGTGTTGTTTTGGAATAATAAATAAACTCCAGCTATCTGGAAACAACGTTGTCTCCTGGAAGCGTGTGCAAAAAAAATCTACGATGATGCAGAAGCTCCGCTCGGGTGTTTATACCTGCAGCTGATCCAGCATGGTGCCTCCGCGTGACGATTTTCCGTCGGAAGCGGGAGCGTTCCCCGCGTTCCTCCTGCGCAGGTCCTCCAGAGAGGACTCATAAGCTGCGATGTCAGCCTGGATCGCCTGAGAGCAAAGGTCAGAGGTAAGAGATCTAGGATCTAAAATAGGTGTAGTTGTGTGTGTGTGTGTGTGTGGGTGTACCTGAGCTTCCTGTGGTATCTGAAAGGCATCTATGCGGTCGGTGAGGTAGGACGTGAGCATCTGATCTAGCTGAGCAAGCGAGTCCTGAAGTGTGTGTAATGCTGCCTCGTTCTCCTTCAGTGTAACCAACTGCTGCTCCAGAGCCGCCTGACGCTCCACCACCTACACACACACACACACACACACATTAGACAACACCAGTGTTTGATTCACAGGCCAAGTAGGTTGACGCAATTAAAAATTAGGAAGTGTTCAATAGAATATCACATCCACACACACCTGCTGGTTGAGGTTGTCGTAGCGAGAGTTGAAGTTGTCCAGTTTCTCGGTGATGAGGTCGTCCAGAATCCCACCGTCAATCAAAGTCTGGCTCAGCTCCCGGATCTGAGTCCTGTTATCACCTGGGTGACGAAGAACCGACTCCAGAGACTGAGAGAGAGCAAGAGCGCGAGAGGGGGACACACAGACAGAGAGCGAGAGGGGGACACACAGACAGAGAGCGAGAGAGAGACACACAGACAGAGAGAGAGAGAGACACACACAGACAGAGAGAGAGAGAGACACACACAGACAGAGAGAGAGAGAGACACACACAGACAGAGAGAGAGAGAGACACACACAGACAGAGAGAGAGAGACACACAGACAGAGAGAGAGAGCACACACACAGACAGAGAGAGAGAGAGAGAGAGACACACACAGAGAGAGAGAGAGAGAGAGAGACACACAGACAGAGAGAGAGAGAGAGAGAGAGAGCACACACAGACAGAGAGAGACACACAGACAGAGAGAGAGAGACACACACAGACAGAGAGAGAGACACACAGACAGAGAGAGAGAGAGAGAGACAGACACAGACAGAGAGAGAGAGACACAGACAGAGAGACAGAGAGAGAGACAGACACAGACAGAGATGGGAGAGAGCACACGGGTTAAAAATAATCGACTAATGGAGGATCTCGACTGTTAAGAATCACACTGGTCGTTCGGAGTGAAAATACAGCTGAGTGTTTTGTTATGTTAATTTTATGTTATGGAAGTGAGACTGTGAGATCAGCGTACCTCCACAGCCTGGCTGAAGGACTCGGAGTTCTCCGGAAGCTTCTCTGTGGCCTGTAGACTCTCCTCTAAAGTGTTCAACCAGCCAGACTCCAAATCCAGATACTGCAGCAGCTCCATCCAGCATGACCATACCTCCTACAGCACAGCAGACGTCTTATAACCCCGATATTGGACTGCACAATGCCATAACCCCGCTATTGCACTGTGCGACCTCATAACCAACCCTGCTTTTGCACTGCGCAACGTCAAAACGACCCCGCTATTACACTACACGATATTATGACCCTGCTATTACACTACACAGCCAGTGTTTTAGCGTGCGCACGCGTTGTGTGCCAGCATGTTACCTCCAGCGTGTGGCACTTGCTCTTGAAGCGGTCACACAGTTTGTGGTAGTTCTGCAGCACCTCGGCTAAATCGCTGCTCAGATCCTGACCACCGGGGGGCGCTTTACTTGTCAAAACGTTAATGCTGTCCTTCAAAATCTTCACCCGTACCTCCTTCTGTAGCACGTCCTCTTTAGCCCTCTTCCACACACACACACACACACACACACACGAAATTGAGCACAAATACAGTACACTATGTCACGTGTTACTTTAAGAACCAACATAAACATGTACATGTAGTATACAGTACACTATGTCACGTGTTACACTACACTACACTATGTCACTATGTACACTATGTCATACATAATACAGTACACTATATCACGTGTTACTTTAAGAACCAACATAAACATGTAAGCATGTACATGTTATCATTTGCAAATTGTTCTGGTATAAGAGGAGTAAAACACTGGGCGGTGCTGGTGTATGAAATTAACCAACAGTAACTCCATTTCACAACAGGCTGCAATACACTACCCCAACGTGGATTTAACAGTACGCCCCCAAGCACTTTATTCCTTATACACACACTCTTGGTCAAAAGTTTACACACACACACACACACATTCTTTGTTGTTATTTTTTCCTCCACATTTCAGAATAATAATAAAGTCATGAAAACTCTGGAGTAACACAAATGGAACTGTAGGAATTATGTTTTAATAAAAAAAAAATCCTAAATAAATCAGAATAATTTAGTACTTTAGCATCTTCAAACTAGACGCCTTTTCACCTAGAATTTTCCAGAATTGTATTCTTGGCATTTTCTCGACCGATTTCTTGAGGAATTTCTCTGAGAGGCTTTTTAAACCGTATTAAAGAAGAAGTTCACACCGACGCTGGACTCTGATCGGCTGCTTTACATAATACTTCTCTCAGAGTCGTCAGTTTCAAAAAATATTTTTTAGTAAATAAAATGCAAGTTTTCTAATGAAAGAAATTAATACGTCGGCACGATTATATTTTTCAAACATTTAATTTTTTATATATTTCAAACATTTAATCATACACCTTCAGATCAAAGGGTTTTTAAGAGCGTGACAAACGTTTCAGTCGAATGGCCACAAACTTTTTACCGGTAGTGTGTATATTCATGAACGACAAGAATATTTTTGCTCAATCTTCCCAGCTTGACTGATAAAAAAAAAAAACTTCAGAAAGTGTGTGGTGGTTGTGTTATATTCATGTACCTTCATCTCCTGTAGAGCCTCCTCAAGATCCTCAGGACTCTTGTACTCAAAATCTCTCATGAGGAACTCCTCATCCACCTGAGCCATCCACTCCTGCATCTCTGCCAAGTCCTTCTTCAAGTTCAACACTTTCTCCCGACTCTCAGTCACACGCTCTTGCTGCTGCTGCAACTGCACCCCACACACACGCACGCGCGCGCGCGCACACACATTTACACAAGCTCTTTTAATTAAAAATAAATCTTCGGTCAGACTTTCCACTCAGCTTGAAATGACATCACTTGTGAGAAATACAGTAGAAATTCCAGGTCCTTTCCTTCCTCACCTGTTTGCTCAGCACGTCCCAGCGTCCCTGTTTCTCGTCCAGCTCCTTCTGTCCCCATGTGGTCAAACCTGGTACTGCGCTCTGCTGCACAGCAGCTACAGTCCCGGCCAACTGTTTCAGAGACGACTCTACCGCCTCCATCTCCCCCACATACTCCTAACCAAAAGACAGGGAAGTACAAGTTTACACGATTTAAAATGCCAATAAAATGGCACTTCAGCGTAGAGTCAAACAAGCCATAAATTATATGGAGTTAAAAGATTCACAGAAGCCCTGATCCACAAGTAGAAGTTCTATGTGACGTTACAACTTCATATCTCGTACACGGGCCCGCCACAACTTCATATCTCGTACACGGGCCCGCCACAACTTAATGTCATAGTATAGCTTGATGTAATGATTGCCATTTGAAGATGCATTTTATTTTGATTTATGTTCTTGTTTCAAGATTTTATTTTGATCTGTTATCATTTTTCAAAGATATATACATACAGTATAATCTCATTATTTTAAGATCGTAGTTATATTGAGTTATCTTGTTCTTTAAAGATATGTTCTTATTAGGGGACCATGCACCCTATTGTTATTCTACCCTTTCTTCTTCTTCTGGCTAGGATGTCTGTGACAGCCCATAAAACCATCTGGTAAAATGTTGTGAAATTTGGCATACTGGTTGCGGAGGTTCTTTCCAAATTTGGACCAACTGCTGCCAAGGGATAAAATCTGGGCCTAATTTTAGGGAAGTACACTTATGGTCATAGTTTTTGAACCGTGTGTCCAAAATTTAATAGCCTGGCATCCCTGGATCAAGACGAGTTCAACGCACCCCATGACGTCAATTTCTGCCTTATCAGAATTTTCCGCCATGTTGGAATTTGGCAAAACATTTTTTATGCTACTTCTCCTATAAATTTTGTCTGATCACCACCAAATTTGGCAGATGTCATCTCCAGAGTAAGCCTCACACAAATGTCCCAGTTAAGCATATAAAGAAAATGCTGATTGCCACGTTAATTTTGAGTTAGAATCGTATTTCAAAACATTTTGGCATTTTTTTAATCATCTGAATATTTTGCTATTTCAAGCTGTCGTCGGGAGAACAAATGTAAATTCAAAAAAAACTTTCGAGTCAGAACACTTTGGCCTCTGACCTTGCACTGGTTAAGCTGTTCCTGTAGTTTATCGGCATGGTCGTGAGAGCTGGAGTCCTCTGACAGCAGCTCCTGTACAGCGTCCAGCCAGCGGCTCACTTCCTCAACCTGAACCTGCACACAAAACGTTGGTGAACAATAACAAACCTCCAAATCTTGAAATGATCACATTATTTATACCAATAAAAAAATAAATGTAAAAAGTTTCAGTGTTTCAGTTTCACTAGTGTCATTACAGGTTGGGCATAATAAATATCGATTAACCCTTTAAAGCAGGGGTGCACAATACTTCGATCGCGATCGACCGGTCAATCGCAAAGGAAGTGCGGGTACATCACCATTCAAAAAAAGAAATATAGATGTTAGCGTTGATGTACAGGACAGCCAGTCTGAGATCTTGTCTTTTCTCTCACCACGCGTGTGATCAAACACACCAGCGCTAAAGACTAGTGAGCGAAATCACAGAGTTAAGTTTTTTCAGTCTTCTAAAGACAAACCCCAGCTCCCAGTGTGCACATTGATAACATGCCCACAATGGCTGGCAGCACAAATGGATTCATTGCCTCAGTAGCGGCGAGCGAAAAGGGAAGAGCCCAGCGCCGAATCCCCCGTCCGCGGGGAAATGTGGCGTACGGAAGTCCGCATCGCCTGGCGCGGGCCGGGGGCCTGAGTCCTTCTGATGGAGGCTCAGCCCATGGACAGTGTGAAGCTGGTAACGTCCCCCGCCCTGCCGGGACACGGGCTTCCCGGAGTCAGGTTGCTTGGGAATGCAGCCCAAAGCAGGTGGTTATGGCTAATCTGAAAATGAGATTTTGAAACTACAGACTGACACTCAGCTGAGGTCCAGGGCTCATGGACAGTTTTGGAACTTACTCACAAGGGAAAAGTACCCAAACATGAGGAAATGTGCAACCTCATTGAATGCATTATTTGGCTCTACTTATTTCTGTGAGTCAGCCTTTTCCCACATGAAGATTATTAAGTCCGAATACTGTCCCACAATGACTGATCATCACTTGGAGGCCTGCTGGAGGCTGGCTACCGGCAGCTACTGTCCGGACCCTGGCTGATTCTATTCAGTGCACGTCATCAGAGTAAGTTATTGACCCAAAAATGTACTGAAGTGTAGTGTGTCATAACGGCTCATGTAGTTATGCAAGGTACATGAACATATACACACACATATATATATATAATATGTATGTGTGTGTGTGTGTGTGTGTGTATATATATATATATATATATACACACACACACACACACACACACACACACATACATACATACATATATATACATACATACATACATACATACATACATACACATATACATACACACATACATACACATACATACACACACACCGTTCCTGTCTCCACCTGCAGGCTGATCACTGACTTTCTGTCTGACAGGAAGCAGCATATGAAGCTGGGGAAACACATCTCTGACTCACTGACTATTAGCACCGGATCCCCCCAGGGCTGTGTTCTTTCCCCCATGCTCTTCTCCCTGTACACCAACAGCTGCAGCTCCAGTCACCAGTCTGTCAAGCTTCTGAAGTTTGCGGAGGACATCACCCTCATCTGATTCATCTCCAATGGAGACAAGTCTGCCTACAGGTGGGAGACCGTCCATCTGGTTACCTGGTGAAATCAGAACAACTTAGAGCTCAACGCTCCCAAGACAGTGGAGATGGTTGTGGACTTCAGCCCCATGGGCCCCCATTACCCTCTGTGGCTCGACAATTGACATTGTGGAGTCTTTCCGCTTCCTGGGTACCATCATCTCCCAAAACCTTAAGTGGGAGCTGAATATCAGTGCCCTCATCAAGAAAGCACAAAAGAGGATGTACTTCCTGCACCAGTTGAAGAAATTCAATCTGCCAAAGACAATGATGATACACTTCTATACAGCCATCATTGAGTCCATCCTTACAGCCTCCGTCACCATTTGGTACGCTGCTAGCACGGTCAAGGACAAGGGCAGGCTGCAGCGTGTCATTCGGTCTGCAGAAAAGGTGATTGGCTGCAATCTTCCGTCATGCCAGGACCTGTATATCACCAGGACTTTGAAGCGAGCTGGAAAGATTGTGGCCGATCCCTCTCACCCCGAGCATATTATATTTGAGTCACTCCCGTCTGGCAAGAGGCTGAGGGCCATTAGGACCAAAACCTCATGCCACTTGAATAGCTTTTTCCCATCCGCCACTAGCCTTATCAATGAAACCACTCTGACTCTGTCCACACTCCGGTCATTGACACACACACACACACATACCATATTTTTCGCACTATAAGGCGCATACGGTTGTTACGCCAACCAGTCGCACAACATTTTTACAGATTTTGGAACCTCAGTCCACACATAAGGCACACCTGATTACTAGGCGCACGGCCGAGTTTTGAAAAAACTTAAGGCTTTTAGGTGCGCTTTATAGTGCGGAAAATACGGTACACATACACATTATATACAGTATATATATATATATATATATACACACACACTATATATATATATATACATACACATATACATACATATACATACACACACACACACACACACACATATATACATACATACACACACACTACATACATATATACATACACATTTTTTCCACCCATTTAACTGGAAAAAGGGGACTGTGACCAAAAAAAAAAAGTCACATGACCAGGAACTGTTGTTTGAACTTTCTTTGCTGCAAACCACATGGCATGGTGAAAGTCATCATCAAAGGGCTCTCAAAATTATTATTTATTTTTTTGCAAAACTACTTAAAGAAAAAAATGTAAACACTATCTGAGACCAGTTAACATTTATTTTCTGTCATTTAAACAAGTTACATATATTTGGAGTACTCTGTTAAATGGTAAAATGTACTTGTTGCCATATGTCAACAACATGAGCAAATGGAACTGTCATATGCATTCATGAATTGAAACAGGTCTTCATAGCAAAATAAGCTTCTCTAATAGTAAATTTCCATTTTTCACATTCAATGTAAGAAAATCAACCCCCCCCCCCAAAACTGTTAGAAAAGTAATCAAGCAAGAAATAGACCAACCTGTGAGTCCTTCATGCTACCCAGAATGCACTGCAGCATGCCGAGCTGGTCCGTGGCTGTGGTGGAAAGTTGAGTCCAGTGCTGGAGTTCGTGTGGGTCCGATACGGCCTGCTGCTGCTGCTCGATCTCTGCACACAGAACCTACGGAGAGCATGGAGGAATAAACCCATCAGCCATCTGATCTATTTATATACACCACCCACATCAACTAATACAACTGATGGGGGGGACTAATTGCTGCATTTTCTAATTTTTCACATGAAATTAATCTTTGAAGGAAAACACAGATCATTGGTGGCTCCTGAGAGTGTTTCTTCCAAGGTTATTTCTATAAGGCATTAGCTGCTAATCTGCTAAGAAAGCAAACACATATCCTGGCATGTAATGTGCAAAATAAAATGACCAGTTTTCACACTGATTAGCGCATTCATTCATTTGTGCTTAACTGCTTATGAAAAATAAGACGAACAGAAATATAGATAAGTGCACATGGTTAGTCTAGTTGCTGCTAATTGCACCGCTCAACAAAATATATATATAAAAATTATATATATTAAAAATATATATATATATATATATATAAATACATTTAAAGACAAACCAATTGTATACTCTAGTGAACGGTGTGCTGTAGGCTACATTTCAGCAACTAATTCTCCTCGCAGGAACTAAAAACACTGGACGGTACACGCCCACAAGGCGTAAGCGTAGCTGTAGTGATACGAGCAACTTCTACAATTTCAACTGCTACAACTCGGCGTGGACGACAACTCATGCGTCACTACAGTTTATTCAAAACCAAGTTCTAATTGTTGTGAAATTTTTTTTAAAAAACGCCACCTGCAGTAATTGAGCATGTGGAGTACGCGAACTTGAAAAGCTCACGAAGGCGGTCATGCGCAAGCGTCTCAGCTACAGCCTCGAGCATGATCACAGGGTTGTGATCTTTAAATAAAAAGAAGAGCTGCTCCATCAGCGCAGTCGATAATTACACATCAGGTTGTGGCCACGAGACAGACATTAGAAAGTGTTTGTGACTAGCACGCCTGGAGCTTTAACTGTGGTATTTTCAGATTCCATTCTGAGATAAAGACTTGTATAAAATAAAGTGCTGTTCTGAAAGTGCGTCATGTCATCATCTGCGTTTGCAGACTCATTATTATTATTAGCATTAGCCTTATTTTTACATGCAGTTATCCCACAGCACTTTTGAATTCTTGAATCTGATCTATCTATCCATATTTAGTGTGCATTACTGTTGATATGTTAATTGTTTTTTTCTGAAAGTGGACTTTTATTGAACATTTATGGAATGAGTCTCCAGTGTCAGTGCTTTGTTACAGTCTGAGGTAAACTAGAAGAGTTTACACTGTGTTTTGTGCCTTATTTTTTTAATTCTTATTAACTTCTAGAAAAGGGTTTTGGAGGAGGCTGGTGCAGGAATGACCATTTACACTTGCACTGATAACAGGAAAGAACTTGTTTCAGTTCAATAAATGCAACTATAAATGGATAAAAAGTACACATATTGCTCATTAATACATAAAACCTTGTAATTGTTGGTATCCACGAGAAAAAACCCCCAACAAAAATGGAGGAACACATACATACATACACACACACACACACCTGAGCTTTGTCCACAGCCTTCTCGGTGGAGGGCGTGTCTATGACGTCATCAGCAAGAGCCGAAAGTCTGGACTCGAGTTCAGCCCGAACATCAGCGCTTTTCTCAATCTGCTGTAGTCTAGCCAGAGCTGAGAGAGAGAAAAAAAGAATATATTAAAGCAAAAGGGAAAAAATAAATAAATAAACAAAATTGAGAGTGTGTTAGAAATCATGCCAGAATACACAGAACTGGGGGTGTAATGACACATTTTGGCCGAGGGGGGGTGTCAGTGCTGGGCTTTTTGTTTTGTCCGAGTGTGTGTAAATTTATTAAGGTTGGCAGATTGTGTTTTCTCTCTCACTCCCTGTGTGTGTGTTGGGGTGGCCAATACAGCAACATACAGACAAAATACTGCAAGTAACAATATTTATTAAGCATAATTTTTAATACTTGATGTAAAATTGATCTTTAAAAAAAAAAACACACAAACCCATTTCACCCAGCACATACAGCGCCTTGCGAAAGTAATCGGCCGCCTTGAACTGTTCGACCTTTTGCCACATTTCAGGCCTCAAACATAAAGATATAAAACTGTACTTTGATGCAAATTAACCATCTAGCTAAATCTGGCACAACAGATCCGCCGGTGGAATGGAAATCGACATATCGGACATTTTCAATCAGTAAAAACAAATGAATTCTTTTATCACCGCGAGTGTGTTATAAGATGAGTCAAGACACTGTTGGGTTTCTGTGAGTAGAGTATCGTGACTGTGTTTAGCTGCAGGTGAGCAGGGCGAATGGAAACGCGAGTGGTGTGAGCCCGCTGCTGGGCAAACAATTCACACGTCTCCACTATAACACTGGTACAGAGATCATACAGCACGACTAAAGCGTTATTGATAGTAAAACACAGTATATGACTACCACAATAAACTGAACATTTAAACCTTGTAGGCTATGCAAAAACCTGTGTAAAACTGAAAATTCTTAAATCCCCGAGTGTCTACATGCACATGATGGTTATTAACCACTACTGTGCAGTGTGACATCACAAATATATTCAATGCTGGGCAAAAGTCGAATCATTCTTTCATAAATAAACATAAAAGAAGAGTTAATTCTTCACAAACTGCTGCGGTAGAAGAGGAATAAAAACACCTCACACTGCCTCATCGATGATTTTTTTTATTACTTGCATAGCAATTTGTTTCATTAAATTAATAAAATCGTGATTTTAACACCTTTATCAAACTTGTGTTCATCTCAGTTAATACGCAATACAAATAAATACAAAAACAAAAACACAAAAAACGCTTTAACGTACGAGGTAAGAGAGAAATTCTGGAAGTGTCTATTTTTCTCTTTCGTTAGACATTTGACCCGGCTCTCTGTTTCACTTTCTGTTTTCCTCTTACTCTTTCCACTCTCTTGGACATCTTTCCAGCCCCTCCCCCTTTGTTCTTTGTTCCTTTCACACTCGTCACGTAAATCACTGGTGAAGCAGTAGCTCATTGGTGAAAGCGTAAGGTGAAGAAACCGCGAAAGACAAAGCAAGACTGAAAAGGGGAAAACGGGTTATTTATGGACGAAACGGGGTTTTTTTGCTTTTTTGTTTGTTTTTGCAGTCGACGCAAATTCAAAGGAGTCCCGTGTGAACCGTCTGGAGATGACTCTAGACTCACTTGTAAATCCCTTTGACCGTCTCTAGTGCTGCCTTTTTTCCTGGCCGTCCATTCCCTGTTTAGCAACCGTTCCTCGGTCAAGCCTTCGTTAGTTTAAAAGTCATGCCAGCGTTTCCCCGGGTTTCAAATCCACGACTGCGGAGTCCGGGAATAAATCATCCTCCCAATTACTATTACATTAACGCAATTCAATTATAAAACAACATGCTGTATATTAATGTAGAACTACAGTTTCCATAGTCCAAATAACACAGGAAAACGCAAGACTGGAACCCACACATCAGAGCGTCAAGATCGTTATGTACCAGCGTTAATCTCCTGCTCTCGTGTCGTGAGTAGTTGAAGGGTCCAGTCGTATCGCGATGCCAGGGCGCTCACACTGCTTTGGATGTCAGTAGGGACAGCAGACTCTGCGGCCAGAGACTTAACCCGAACACAGAGCTCCTGAAGGCGAGTACTCGGACCCAGGAGTCCTGTCAGCTGAGCCTGGAGCGCGCACACACACACACAAAGAATACTGTACTGTAATCACGCTCATGACAGATGGACTCATTATTCCGTAATGACTGTGTGGTAAAAGCTGTGGTAAGGTCAGGGTTTGAACAGCGTACCGAGTAACTGGCTCAGGATCAGCACTTCAGTATAAGTACACAAAACACGCATAACCACAGCTATTACTACTGATTACACTAAGAGTTTAATATGACTTGTTTTCCCTCGATCTGCTCCTTCATCAGAACTTGCAGTGCATGGATAATAAAATGAAAGTAAACATATGCCGAATCACAGGACCGGCTTGGCCCTTGGGTCGTTCCACTCACCTGGCAGTCTTCTCGGAGCGTGTACAGAGCGGAAAGATCGGAGTCTGTGACGAGTCCCCCCGTACGGTTCTGCCAGGCCTCGGCGTCCACCAGGGCTTCGTCTAGAACCTGCAGCTCGGAGAATACGGACGCCGTCCGCTCCGAAATCCGAGCCCTGTCCTGCACGTCCCGAAGAAGCT
The DNA here is from genome assembly GCA_022414735.1 of Noturus placidus. Classification (NCBI taxonomy): domain Eukaryota; kingdom Metazoa; phylum Chordata; class Actinopteri; order Siluriformes; family Ictaluridae; genus Noturus; species Noturus placidus. The sequence continues at coordinate 50,083 of JAFFST010042522.1, read as the reverse complement.
GCTGACAGGAAGAAAAGTCCGACTGTGCAGAGACGAGCGCAGAGTGAACCGGGGACGAGGACAAACCTTCTACAGAGAGAGAGAGGGGGAGAGAGAGGGAGATTTAATATAAATATCTATAAATAAATAAATAAAAAGACAGAACAAAACCGAAAGACAGACTGACAGACAGTGAGAACAAGTGACAGAAAGAAAGATCATGAGAAGCAAAGACAGACAGAACAACAGAAAGACAGACAGACTGATGGAGTAGGAGTGTAAGAAAAAGTGAAAGACAGAGTAAAGAAAAAAATAGAAAGAATAGTCCATCTTTCCACACACAGCAACAAAGAAACAACGAATTAAACTTTAAAACTACTCAAAATTCCTTTACCGTTCTCTAACTGCTCCATCAGCTTCTCTCCTCTCTCAATCACATCTTTCATTCGTTGTTCTTTCTCTGTAAGCTCCGCCTCCAGGCCCTGGAAACATGTACAAAAACATGTACTGTAAATGGTAAATGGCTTTTATCCATAGTGTTTTACACTGTGTCTTATTCACCCATTCTCTCACACTCACACCAACGGTAGCAGAGCTGCCATGCAAGGTGCTAACTTGTCATCGGGATCAAGTTGGGGTTCAGTGTCTTGCCCAAGGACACTGGCATGTGGGCCAGGAATCAAACCACCAACCCGACGATTTGTGGACAACCCGCTCTACCACCTGAGTCACAGCCGACCCATGTTACACACACTAAACCAGGGGTGTCCAATCTTATCCGGAGATGGCCGGTGTGGGTGCAGGTTTTCATTCCAACCAAGCAGAAGCCACACCTGAGTCTATTGAAAGCCATGATCAACTGATTAAACAGGTGGATTCAGGTGTGGTTCCTGCTTGGTTGGAATGAAAACCTGCACCCACACCGGCCCTTTCCGGATAAGATTGGACACTCCTGCTCTAAACCAATCAGCGGCGGTGCCCTCGCCTCACCGATGCTCTCACTGAGCCAATCACTTTGATTTATTACCTGGAGTTTTTTCGTGAGGTCGTGAGGATCTCGAGAGGACAGCGTCTGTGTTGAGGTTTTCCATCTCACAAACCAGGACAAAAGGTCAGGAATCTCACTATCCACTCTACACACACAGAACAGGTCAGCATACAGTTTAATAAACAAAGCTAACAGGTAGGTCTACATTAGCAATGATGCAAAGACAGACAGGAGAAAGTAAGAAAGAGAGTGACAGAGGGAAAGAAAGAAAGAAAGAAAAAGACAGAGACCAAAAAGTTTGGAAAAGGAAACTAGAGTGTGTTCTTACAGTTTCCTGAGCTCCGTGTCCGTATCCAGGTGGCGCCTCTTCGGTGGTGCAGGAGGCAGAAGCTCCTGGTCAGTGACTGTGCGCTGTGTCCGCTCCACTACTGTGGTGACTGTCTCTATGACGACCCTCTCTTGCACCTGCGACGTCCCTGCAGCACTGACTGCCTCAGTTACCTTGGAGACGAGACAAGAGTGCATATGACTGTCTTAAACAAGAAGACTATGGAAAACATCCTTAAAATTTTTCACAAGGGGTATGAAGGTTATGGACATCTGAGCACCTTATTGCAGGGAATTTTGGATGCTCAGGTGTTGGTGCAGAGCTCGGGTGTGCCTGGTGTGTGTGCCCCGTGTGTTTTTTCAATGCTTTTTTGCATTTCGCTAAATATACAAGCGAGGTAACATACACGGGTCAGTGCAAAAGTATTGGCACCTGCTTTTTTCCTATTACTTTGTTCTTAGATGCCTAGACTATTAATGTATCAGTAGAAGAGAGAATATTTTGTGTTCCTGTGTACTTTGTACAACATAAAAATGATTAACGTGTTCACAACTCAACATGAAGGAAAGGAAGGAAATTCTTGTTAGTGGAATATCTCCAAATTTAATGGTTAAATGTAAAAGTTGATCAAGCAGCTGATTGGCTGAGAGCGTGTGGTGTGTGTTACCTGATTGGAGCAGTCCTCCAGTCTCTGGACCAGGTTGTCCCAGCGCAAGGTCAGCTCCTCAGTGTCCGTCTCAATGCGCTGCCTCGCTGCGGGGCTTTTCAGCAGCTGTGCCACATCCTGCCCCGCCTCGGACAGAGTGCCCAGCGCCCGCCGCTTCTGCGCCATGTCCTCCTTCAGGCTCTGCCAGAAGATGTCGAAAGGTTCAAACCTGCCATGTTAGTCATTAAAATCCTAACATTCAGGCCAGTCTCACTGTCGGGAACAACCTGAATAACATGCCTACCTAGCTAAACTACTCACCGCTAATCTACGAACATTAGTGTTTATCTCGCTCGGATGTTTGAAGTCACTTGTCTGCACTTCGCTCAGAGCCTTTTCTTTCTCCCCCAGCCAGGCCCTGAACAGGTTCTGGAAACGCAGTCAAGTAAAATACGTATAAGTAAAAAAGTTCAGACGTTAAACTTTTAAAAATTGCAGTTAAATGTTTTTAACCTGATCTTCCAGGAGCTGCTGCCACACTAGCAAGATCTCCTCCAGTTTGGTCCAGTGCTCCTCTGTCCAGCGACACACCGCAGCCCAGCGCTCGCCCAGAGACTGCACCGATAAATACACAGCAACGGAAAGAAAATGCGTTACAGTGCATACGATTAGCATGACAAAACTCTTTCCGTGACTACCAGCAAATAGCTAGAAGTCGCTGTTTCCAGAAGTAGCTATAATGTGGATGTGGTTTGTTTATGCGGAGCGCCATTGAGGCTTTTCGTCGACACACTTTTTAACATGTAAACTGCATAGCACTGTGTGAAAGGTCGGATGTTCCACAGCACCGAGAGTGATCATGAGAGATCGAGTGTTTTCTGATACCAAAAGCCACTATCCGGCTTTTACACTCCACCACATGTTCACTCTCCAGGAACATTTCTGCTTAGCATCAGCTCGAAGATGAAGCACATCCTTTGAGCCCAGTAAGTAGGCAGGTGCCTTTTTTTTTTTTTTCCACCCGTCGGCTCTTAAGGCCGTAATCCTCGTTGAGCTTCAGCAGACAAACACGGGCATTAAGGTTCAAAGAGCGCCGTGTGTCATTACAGGCCACAGTGCGAACGGCAGCACAGGCAGTGCTATAAAACTCTCTGAGCGCTATGTCAGAACAGAAGAGGTTTACAAAAAAGTGAGAGCAGAAAATGGCTCCTAGTAGCCAACTACCGGAGTCTTCAAGTCATTATACAAACAACTGTGCGTAACAATATTATACACACACAAAATAAAAAAAATAACTCTTGCCGGACTGCTGTTCGAGGAAAATCACAGGGAGTTGTACGTGTTTTATTCCTCTTCTATCCCAACAGTTTTCCAACGACAACATTTTTTTATTTATTATTATTATTGATGATACTTTTTATCCGTCTATAGCAACATTTACTGCTGTCGAACGTATAGGAGACAAAATAGTTCCGGTTATCACTTACATTATAGTCTCTTTTCGCTCTCGCTCTCTCTCCCGCGCGCGCACACAGTCTCGCTCTCCCGCGCGCGCACACAGTCTCGCTCTCCCTCTCTCTCACACAGTCTCGCTCTCCCTCTCTCTCACACAGTCTCGCTCTCCCTCTCTCTCACACAGTCTCGCTCTCCCTCTCTCACACAGTCTCGCTCTCCCTCTCTCACACAGTCTCGCTCTCCCTCTCTCACACAGTCTCGCTCTCCCTCTCTCACACAGTCTCGCTCTCTCATAAAAACGCGAACTTGCGAGGTGAAATGTAAACTAGCCAAGTGTCCGTACCTGAAGTTGGTCTTCCAGGGCGGCGGTTGCGCTCTCGCCACTGTTCTCATCCACCACCACCACCATGTGAGTCAAAGAGTTTACCTTGACTTGCTCGGTCTCCAGGTCGCTCTGCAGAGCCTGATCCCCGAACACAAAGGTAAAGGTCACGGTCAAGCAAGGACAAGGAGGTCAAAGGGTGCTTCAAGGAGATACTGTTAATGTCTCCCGTCATCATGGCACTAATGTTTAGTACAAGCAGTGAAGCACGAATGTACAAATCACAAAACGACCGAGAGCCGTCTTACTCTGTGCTGCTCAATCTGAGCCAGGTATCCCGGCATGTCTCCCGCTATCGGCTCGGTCTCCATTTTACGGATCCGCACCTCTGTCTCCTTCAGCCAATCTGAGAGCTGCTGGAGCTGTTGATGCTGGAGGTCCATGAGAACTTCATGAAGTCTGAAACAATAATCAAAGCAGTTGATTCAATGATTTCGATTCATTGATTTGTTCGGTTTAGTTACCCACAGTAACTTTTTCACAATATAGGCTCAATTTATTTCCCGTGACGCAAGAAAAGATCCCAAATTCTCTAGTTAGGCCAAATCCCAAGTTGCTTCCAAGTCGATTTCCTAGCTCTCCATGTAGGATGTAACAAAGCAGTGCTGTGCACCCTACCTAGTGCCTAGAATGTAGAAAAACATCCGAGATTCAGCCTCAGAAAATGACTAGCATGGCTAGTCCTCTGGTAAAGTTTGGACTCCGTCTTCTCTGCATTTTCAACTAAGTATTAAAGTACTGGCCCCCTCGGCTGTATTTGATGACCGTTTTTCTCTGCTTTAATTTTTTTCTCTCAACATTAAAGGGGAAATGAAACGTCCATGTTTTGGCACTGATAGTAGCTACATATATTACAAAAATCACCTTGCCTAACATTAAAAAAAAAAAAAAAAAGTTGTTAAAACCACAGATATAACGAAATTATTTTTGTAATTTCTAGCTCTATCTAGGCTAGGGAGTCGCCATTTTGGAGTGCCGTCACAGCTTACGTAACGGGGTTGGTTTTGTCCGTTGTTGAGTGAAGAGAGTCAAGCGTTTCTAGACCGGACTGAATACGCACTTGATTTGAAATGGAGGAAGACTAACTTGAAAGACCTGTTGAGCCCGTGTGTCCCATTGCGTATGCATTTGAGCCGATACGGCGTGGAAACCGAGCAGTGGTACGTCGCTATGTCGAACAGCCGGTGGTGGTTTGGGGCGAAGAGCGGGTTGGCAACGCTACCTGGTGTCAGTGTGGCTGTTGTACCGCGATGCCCACCGTGTCAGAGTCCATCTGCTGTTGTACGCTCATAAGTGAAGTGAGCTACATAAGGATCTTCAATGAACTGAAAAAGTTGTGTGTTATTTCCTCCCAACCTGAAGAATATACACGCACAGACACACACAGTCACGCGCGCGCACACACGGATGGAGGTGTGTGAGCGCGTGAGTGACTCGGTGTGTATGCGAGTGCACTGTGTGTGTGAGGGACCCTCTGTGTGTGTATGTACCGGTTGATATAATTTCAACTCTGTCAAGAAGCTGATCTTAACCATGTATTGCGTGGTCAATCCTACATCACCATGGCGTGCACATTTACCATGCTGTGCCGGGAGGAAGATGTGTTGGATGTGGCAGTGCTTTCCCTGAAGGATGTCAGAGCGGAGACACTGGAGCGTCCCATCAATAGCTGGTAAGTCAGGCTAGGTTTAACCACCGCCGAATGGACCAATAAGGTTTGCAGTATGCAGTAACGTTACAACAAATACATGCTACATGGTGTTGACAAGAGACAGGAATATGATGGCAGACATTGCGAACAATGTTTCCATGTATAGTTTGTTAACATATAACGTTAGACGTCGTCTTTTTGTCTGGTACTAATAAACTTCACTAGCTAAACACTAAGTTAGCGTTAGCTAGTTATGCTTACAGCTGTTAGCTAATAATGACTGTACCTAACGTTAGTTATTCGCTGGTTTGACCAGCTTACAAGCATCTTGTTAACGAGCCAGTGTGATGCGAATATGTACAAGAGGTTTGACATGATATGATGGCAGATGAGCGCTTTTTTATGCGTAGTTTTCTCTATCTTTCTCCATCTGTCTTTATCTCTGTCGTTCACTGCATGTCTACTGAACTCAGCCCAGAGCCAACCAACCCCGTGACGTCACAGGTTATAGTACAGCACAATGGTGGCGCCCTTGCCGTGAAAGATAACTGTTTTCCTTTTATATGTTTACATTTGTCATGTTTCTTATATAATTATTGATTATAGTGGAAATCCATCTTGTAAATCATGTAAACTTGATTGAATGCTTCATTTCCCCTTTAAAAGCATTGGCACACATCAATTCACCACCCGACAACCTCCAGTGAAACGCCTCCTACTTTCTGTTATTTGGACTGAACATATGTGTTGTAAACAGAAACAGACAGACATAAGCCAGAGGCAAACTATTGGTTGTTTTTTTTTGTCTATTTGTTGCGGTTGGGGGGTTATTTTCATTTTTTGTTCGTTCAGCCAGTTTGTCTGATGGTTGAAGGCTGTAGTGGATCTCCATACCCAAAAAAAAGTATTTAAAATAAATCTATATTTTTTGATTAGTAACTTCTATGTTCATTGTGCAGGTTTGGTTTAGGTCACGCCCACTTCCAAGATACAGGTACGGATATTTGGAGCACATCCATATACACACACACACCTGCCCTGGCGGTCCATGCTGTTCACACGAAGGGCCTCCCAGCGTGAGTTCAGCAGAGTCATCTGCTCACGGATCTCATCCTCTTCCTCCTCACTCAAGTTGCCCTGTGCAATCAGCTGGTTTCCCACCTGCAGCACATTACCCACGCTGCTCTGGTGTGCGGTCAGCTCCATCATGAACGCCTGAGGGAAAAAAAAAGCAACAAAAAAAAACCCCCCAACAACAAACAATTTGGTTAAATAAAAAGGTTCAGAAAAGGCAGGCTCAAATTCATCCTTTCAAACTGACCATATTTACAGTGCCTTGCGAAAGTATTCGGCCCCCTTGAACTGTTCGACCTTTTGCCACGTTTCAGGCCTCAAACATAAAGATATAAAACTGTAATTTTTTGTGAAGAATCAACAACAGGTGGGACACAATCATGAAGTGGAACGAAATTTATTGGATATTTCAAACTTTTTCAACAAATAAAAAACTGAAAAATTGGGCGAGCAAAATTATTCAGCCCCTTTACTTTCAGTGCAGCAAACTCTCTCCGGAAGTTCAGTGAGGATCTCTGAATGATCCAATGTTGACCTAAATGTCTAATGTTCATAAATAGAATCCACTTGTATGTAATCAAGTCTCCGTATAAATGCAACTGCTCTGTGATAGGTCCGTTTAAAGCACAGAGAGCATCATGAAGAACAAGGAACACACCAGGCACCAGTCCGAGATACTGTTGTGGAGAAGTTTAAAGCCGGATTTGGATACAGAAAGATTACCCAAGCTTTAAACATCCCAAGGAGCACTGTACAAGCGATAATATTGAAATGGAAGGAGTATCAGACCACTGCAAATCTACCAAAACCCGGCCGTCC
>JAFFST010042522.1:22938-34088 GCA_022414735.1 Noturus placidus | reverse complement strand
GTGGACGGAGTGAAAATGATGACTCATTCTCACCAGCGGAAAAAAAGAGCGAACGCGAGTGAAGAGACGAGAACGGAGTGCATGTGGGAGGGGTGGCTTCTGAGTCACGATCTACACCACAAGGGCAGTTCTCGAACCACAAAGCCCCGCTTACACCACCTCACACCGCTCGGACAGCCCTTTCCTGTCAAACTGCACCCTCTGAACTAGAGTTGGGTGATATGATGTAATATCCACGCTGTGCAGAACTGTCCCCGAGATATCGTTAATATTTTGGATTATTGAAAATATAGAAAGAAAGGAAAGGAGGGGGGGGGAAAAAAAAAAAAAAAAAAAAAAGTGTACGGTCTGATTAGTATAAACCTGTGATTTGATTGACAGCTGAAACTGCTGACCAATCAGAATAAGAATTAAACAGCGCTGTGGTTTAAATAAAATTATAATTATTATAATACATAATTATTACAATCGATATAATAATAACAATAATAATAATAGTGTAGTAGGGGTAAAAATAACCAAAATCAAATCACTTTGTTGTTTTCCATAAAAACATGTAGTCTCCTTTGACATATTTGCCCACTTCTTTCACTCTTTGGCTCCACGGGGATTCACAATCTTTAAAGCGTACCTATTATGGTTTTAAATGGTACCCAATTTTATTTTTAAAGGTCTCATACAATAGATTTACATGCACCCGAGGTCAAAAAACACTTTAATATGCTCATAATTTAAATTGAAGCATTAACCACCCCACCCCCCCACAAACGACTCGTTAAATGATTCATTCTAAAGGATTCATTCTAAACTCCTCCTTTCAGAAAGAAACTCTGCTCTGATTGGTCAGAGATCCAAGTCTGTTGTGATTGGTCTACTGTTGTCTGCGTGTTTCAAAAAGGAAACACCCACTACCTTAACGAGCAACGTCTCCTCAGTCTCCTAAATGGTGAGTTTTGACGATAATAATTGATGTAGTCCACGATCCTGTTCGTTCATGGTTGCATTTAAACATAGCTGAAGTGATTTAGAAATCTTCAGATTAGCATTTTCTGTGGTTTACCTGCGTGCTAACAGGATGTCCCTCTTCCACCTTGTACTTCCTGGGCAGGGTCTCGACCTCTCGGATGTCGTCCATGGTGACGTCGTTGGGCAGCACGGCAAACAGAGACGTCACGTACATGAGGATGGATTTCTTATCCGGCAGCTGCACAGCCACGTCTAGATTATGAGAAACGTCTTCGTTTGCCAATTTACGTGACTTGCGAATTTAAATGTGTATGTGTGTAAGACTGGTGTGTGGCAGTTCTCTGATTGGTCACATCAAGTTTCGTGCGTTTATATGCAGAGACGTGTACGTGATTCATTTTGTTTTTACCCTCGGGGTCGAGCAGCTTCTCGATGTTGAGCTCATCTTTGGCAAAGTTGAAGGCATGTTCAAGTCTCTCGACCGAGGAAAGAGCCACAATCTGATCCCAACGGAACGCATGAGGCCTGGAGTCGAGAGGAGACGGAGATGAGACACGTAAGTGAGATCAGTGAGGAGGAGGAGGAATGAGATGAGAAAATGTGAGAAAACAGCGGCAAAGAAGGCAAGAGAAGAATAGAGGAGAAGTTAGGAGATGAGAAAACGAGGAAGAAAAAAGGGATACGGGACACGAGATAATGAGAAGAGACGACATGAGACTAGACAAGATTTAGGTTTAGAGGGGAGAAAAGAGAAAAGACAAAATAAGAACAAAGCAAAAGAAGTGTGTGTGTGTGTGCGTTTTACCGGAAGTGGTGAAGGATGGCGTTGAAGGCGAGTCCATCTGTCCAGCTTGTGGTGAAGTTGAGCACGTTGACGTCATCCTGGCCGCGTGTGCAGTGTCTGACCCAACTCAACAAAATCTTCTCACTGTTCGTCTGCTGCAGACTGGACATCACGTCCTTCATGATGTCTTTAACCTGTACACACCATGGTGGTGATAATGATGCTGGTATATAAAATGACACATGTAAAATACACTCTGCAAGGGTGTGTGTGTGTGTGTGTGTGTGTGTGTGTGCGCACACGTTCTCACCTGCCAGTGTAAGATGATACTCCAAATGAGCCCGAGGGTCAGCTTATGATTTCCATCGACGATGTCTGTCCCACCGATATTCACCAGGTCCACCTGCAGAGACAGTGTGTGTGTGTGTGTGTGTGTGTGTGTTAGTCATCACATACCAATACACAACATCAAAGACATTACACTATAATCCCTTCAAATACTCCCCAAATTCCTCAGCTGCTCAGGTGAAAGTGAAGCAGCCAATCAGAGTGCTTCTTAAATTGTTCAAATATATTCATCACGAGGACAGATTATTTAAATAAAAACGAAACCAATCACCGCCATTTTCTTTTCTTTTTTTTTTAATAACAATTTTTATTGATTCTCATACACTTTTCAGAATACAACAAAGATATACCAATACAGAATCAACATTTTTTACCCTGATAACAGCCCCTCCCACCCCACCCAGGAAAGTTTACATATGATTAGTTTACTTATGATTCATGTACATGTGATTTAATTACATATGATTCATTTTCGTAAATCCATACAGAATCAAACTTTTAACCCCAGTAACATACCTCCCACAAGATTTATATATGATTCATTTATATGTCATTTTACATGTGGCTCATTTACACAGGATTCATTTTCATCCCCCCCTCGGCCCATGATGGCTACTCTAACCATTACTGGTTGTATAAATACTATAAAAATCGCCGCCATTTTCGACAGAGGATTATTCGCTTCAAAAGGTTCAAGTTCAGGTTTCAAAGAGAACCTGGTAAGAGAAGCTGCCAGAACAGTGACGATAGTATGCACCTTGTTTCGTAGACGTTAAGTGTAACAATCAGATAAAGTGTTGTTCTGCAATGAATAAAACATATATTCTTCAAGAGAAGCTTTATATATTGTGTAGGTTGTACAGGGTTTAAACGCCTCAGACCTACAGATGCAGTCAACTAAATCAGAATTTCCAAACTCCAACTAATTACTTCCATATTTCAGGTCTGGATTATCAGACAGTCTTACTGTTTTCCCACACATCGCACTGTACTGAATATCAGCAGAAGAAAAATCTTTTGTATGTTGGTTAGACAGTTCAGGGTTAGTACAGGAAGTGGGCGGAATTATTTCTTACTTGTATAAATAACCTGGAAAATATGTAGACCATGATAAATAATTTTAAAAAACATTATGGTTTAACCCTCGGCCTAAACGCAAGTGTATTACATGGCTAAGAAAATCCATTTGGAAAAATGCCATATGCTTCACTGTTGTGTGTTTGTATTGACATGGACCTCCTGTCACTCATTTTATAGATCCTCCTCAAACATCCCTTCACTCCACCCACAAAGAAACTATCACTCTGTGCCTCAAAAAAACTGAACAAAAAGAAATAAGTAAAAGCAGAATCAACACTGAAAATGATTTCTCAAGATGGAGTAAATTCCTGCCTACTGGTGAAGGGAATGAAGCTGGACGCAGAATTAGCGACGTTGCTCTTGGACACAATCTGTATATAGCTTTGGATTGTTTAATGTCTGGCTTTACATAATGAATCTTTTTTTTCCTCCATTACAAAAGAAAAAAAAAAGGACTCTTGACCATCTTTGTTCTCATTAGGAGTAAAAATGTGCAAGTTTATTGTGTTTAACTTGGTTTTCAAGCAGCTGTATGGCTTTTCCTTTCAGCCATCAATGCTGAGAAGTTTGATCATGAGGCTTGGAGTTAATCACTTGCAGTTAATCACTCTGAAGAGGGTTGCTAGATTTTAACTTCCAACTGTAAATAAATGTGTGTATGTGTGTGTGTGGATTGTATATAGAAACACTATGGAAACAGTTGGAAGAAAATCGCAGTGTTTTACTAAAAACAAAACCGGTGACTCTCTGTGTGTGTGTGTGTGTGTGTGTGTGTGTGTGGATTGTATATAGAAACACTATGGAAACAGTTGGAAGAAAATCACAGTGTTTTACCAAAAACAAAACCGGTGACTGTGTGTGTGTGTGTGTCACACTACAGCTATGCAAAACATAAAAGGGAAGGAAATAAGCACAGGACCACAAAGACCTCGCCCCCAACAATGTTCATCACTATCTTTCAACAGCAAACTCAGGTTTTTTTTTGTTTTTAAATCTTTGTGAGGACCTTGCTATAATTCCTTGTAGACAAAACTCTGCGACAACTAACTCTTAACACAGACCTTTACCTCAGTACCCATAAGTAAATATTTTGACTCTTAATTTTTCAATTAAAAGTCAGTTTATTTTATGAGGACATTTGACACCAACCTATCTTTATGAGGTCTAAAGTGTACATGATGAGCCCACACACACACACACACACACACACACACACACACACACAAATTAAGATGTTTTTGTTACCACACTGCACTGTGTCTGTCTCAGAGTGATGCTGAACACAGAACATTGGGAAACAACTGCCTGGAGCTCAAACATCAAGGACAGTGACAGAGAGAGTGAAGAAAGAAGAGTTAGAGAGATAAACAGACAGTGAGAGATGGACAGAGTGGTGAATAGAGCAAAACTAAGGTCCTGGTTGCACCAGCCCCTCACTTTCCCCCCTCGCGGTCTTGCACAGGTCGTCACTTTCCCCCCTCGCGGTCTTGCACAGCCCCTCACTTTCCCCCTCGCGGTCTTACACAGCCCCTCACTTTCCCCCTCGCGGTCTTACACAGCCCCTCACTTTCCCCCTCGCGGTCTTACACAGCCCCTCACTTTCCCGCTCGCGGTCTTACACAGGTCGTCACTTTCCCCCCTCGCGGTCCTGCTCAGCCCCTCACTTCCCCCTCGCGGTCCTACACAGGTCGTCACTTTCCCCGCTCGCGGTCCTACACAGGTCGTCACTTTCCCCGCTCGCGGTCCTACACAGGTCGTCACTTTCCCCCTCGCGGTCCTACACAGGTCGTCACTTTCCCCGCTCGCGGTCCTGCTCAGCCCCTCACTTTCCCCCTCGCGGTCTTACACAGGACGTCACTTTCCCCCCTCGCGGTCCTGCTCAGCCCCTCACTTTCCCCGCTCGCGGTCTTACAGAGGTCGTCACTTTCCACGCTCGCGGTCTTACACAGGTCGTCACTTTCCCCTCGCGGTCCTGCTCAGCCCCTCACTTTCCCCCTCGCGGTCTTACACAGGTCGTCACTTTCCCCCTCGCGGTCTTACACAGGTCGTCACTTTCCCCCTCGCGGTCTTACACAGCTCGTCACTTTCTCGCTCGCGGTCTTACACAGCTCGTCACTTTCCCCCTCGCGGTCTTACACAGCTCGTCACTTTCCCGCACCTTCTTACTTAGGTCCTCAATTTTCTTTACATCAGTCTATATTATCAGCATTATATCCAAATAGGGATTATCCACAGGTATAAATGCAACAAGACTCAATTCCATTTAACATCAAATACAGACACTGTATCTGTTGATTCCACCATGTTTTCTTACTGACACGTCCCCACATGTAATTTCGACTTTGTGGTGCCGTTCTTGTGTTAAAGTAATAAATGTGATCTTTCAGACATGACTCACATGCACCAATAGTTCCAGCTTCAGAGTTAAATCAACATCAGCAACAACGACAATGTGATCTGCAACAAACAACCAGGAGAGAAAACTATCAAAACAGAGCGAGAGAACTTACGTTGTTTTGGTGCAGCACTTGGAGAACTCTGTTGACGTTATTCAGAGCATGAACTCTGGTAAAACCGCGCTCTTTAGTCTAGAACAGAGAAAGAGGGGAAAAAAAGGAAAATAGTGATTGGCTGTTGATAATAATGCTCAATGCATAGAAGGTTTACACACATGTATGTAAAACCACACACACAGGGAAGTGTGAGGGCATTGTAATTAGCATTCCCAGCTCAAAGACATCATGCTGCAAGTTACAATACACACACTATCAACATAACTGTTGTGTCAAAAACACAAAATGGTGTGTGTGGGTGTTTGTGTATAAAAGAGAGAGAGAGAGAGAGAGAGATGGGGATTGGGCTGGTGCCTGATGAAACTGCTCTCAGGAATTTCATTACCCACACACACCCCAAGTCATCATCCCTCACTCAGGCAGTTAACATCCAAACAACTGACCCTTTACTGCTCCCAACCCCCCAAAAATGCACACACAAGGAACACACACACGTTCTATAATTACACATAGACAAATGGAGACACACCACAAACACACCCTAAAATGTTTAGCTCATAAATGCAGCCCGCACAGAAAGACAGGTTCACACACACACACACACACACACACTTCTCTCTATGGGTATGTGCTATATTTCCCCACAGTGTCAATGCTGTCTTGTTTTCCTATTATTATAGGAATATGTAGTTCTCACAAAATGCCACACACACACACACACACACACCAGGGTGGTTCCTGTGAGGCCCTCGAGCAGGTCCAGAAGCTTCCTCCCATCTTTAAGGTCAGAGAACAAGTCTTTAATAACCGCCTTCCCCGTCTGGAACACAACATACAAACTGTTAAAAACAATTAACACACAATCTTCGCACATGCACACACACATGCGCTAATGTCACAATAACAAAGAAATTAACACAGAACACACATGAAGCACTCATATTGGAATGACGACAATAGAAAACAAATCCTAGAAGCAGCAAATAGAAAGGGTTACATAAAGTTAAACCAAAACAGCAACTTCAGCAGCAGATTCATTAAAGGTCAGGGTTTGATTCAGTAAATCTCTAGGTCATGACCAACATTCATTCCTCTGTTGGTCATCTGGTCAGTGTTTAACTCAGTGAATCTTTTCATCTTGACCAAGATTCTCCAGTTCAATAGGTCAATGTTTGATTCAATGAATCCTTTTGTTCTTCACTGAGACTTGTTCCTCTCTCATTCAGCAGATCAGGATTTGACTTCACAAATCTTTCATTTATGACCGAGATTCACTCCTGTGTCATTCAGTAGGTTAGTGTTCAACTCAAGTGAACCTCTAAGTCATGACCAACATTCTAATGTTTCTAATTCAGCAGATCAGGGTTTGACTCAGTGACTCTTTTAGTCATGATAGAGATCCACTCCTCTCTTGTTCAAAAGGTCAGTGTTTCTTTTGGTCTTCACTGAGATTTGTTCCTCCCTCATTCAGCATGGTCAGTATTTGACCCCACAAATCTTTCATTCATGACCAAAATTCACTCCTCTCTGGTTCAACGACCATTATTTGACTCTGTGAATGTTCATGACCACGTTTCACTCCTCAATCATTCATCTAGTTAGTCTTTGACCAAGAATCCCTTGTTCCACAGGTCACTGTTTGACTCAGTGATTCTTTTGGTAATTGCCAAGATGTGCTCCTCTCTCATTCAGTGAATCAGTTGAGTCAGTGAGTTCAGTCAAACCTCAATGTTTCTTAATGCGCACACATAAGCACATGTCTGCTTGTTGCTTGCCTTATCAGGCTGGACATTTGCAAATGACCAAACTGATGAACGAATCTGAACAAATAATTTTAACTGAAGAAACTGAAATGAAAAAAAAAATTTTTAAATCCACCTCCAAATAAATAGTCCCCCATAAACTCCCCATGTCAGTCACAATTGCATAACAGCTCTGTTAAATTATAGCAGTAATTTCCCACAGGGACACACATCATAAAAATTTCAGCTTGTTTGAGACATTAGGGAAAAAGAGGAAGTGCACTGAAGGGCAGATGAGACATGTTTAGCTGCTGGTCACCATCACCCTTGTCCTGCTATAAATATCCAACAGAACAAGGCCAAAACTTTCACATGGGAATGATGAGTCGATGGGTTATTAGTCTTCAAGGGACATAAACACAACCATACACAAACAAAAATACATCCCAGACACAAACACCATATTCATGTCACTTACTCGGTTTTCCTTCCAGTTGCTGAGTCTTAGTCTTAAAGGTTGTCTTTTCCACACTTTGTGTGAAAACTGACATGAAAATCAACAAGAAGACCAATCAGAATTGAGAAATCAGCAGCTTTAGTAGAATGATCAACAAAAAATAATTCCACAAAAGCTGCCGATTTCTCAATTCTGACTGGTCTCTGATTATTTTCCAAACATTTCTGCATCCAAACGAATAGAAACAGAAACGGAGAAGCAACAAACAGTGGGGTCACTATTCGTCATGGGACATCCTTCTTTTTCCAAATCTCGGCCATCCAAAACAAACACTTGATACAGCCTAGGTTTGAGATCATCAACAACAACATACACATTGTGGACAATTCTGTGCTTCCAACAGTTTAGGGAAGAGTGTGATGGTCAGGTCTCCATGTACCTTTGGCCATACAGTATAGTATATTACTAGAATTGAGCACGTACGTCAGTTTTCAGGACTGTCCAATTCGAAGTCCAGTACAGAAGTGGAGTTTAAAAAAAAAAAAAAACCCCACCATGGCATACCACCAACAGCACCCATAGGACAAAATACCACAAAGTCCTATGAAAGTGAAAAAGAAGGATGTAGGACCTCCATCTGTGGTTCTACTGTAAATACCAAAGGAAAACCGTGAAAAGATTTGGGAGCTTGCTCAGAAGTGGAACGTCTCTCAACAGCCAAAAATACCTCAGAAGCTTTCCAGCAAATCAAATCAATTTTTCCCCTCACAGTAGATCAAAGAAGCTGCTCCGTAGAACCCGGGAATCTTCGCCAGGTTCTGGAATAGAAATTCTCATATTTCCCAAATGGAGCCAGAACCGTCTCAGGGAGAAAATAAAACCGAGAGCGGTTTTAGGAGGAGGTTTTTTTTATTTATTTATTTCAAAGGGAGGTTTTTGTTTGTGTCGTGGTTACCTTGGAGAACTGTGCATTAATCCACTTTGTGAACGTCTTTTTCTGGACTGCATCGTGTTCATCTGAGAGAGAGAGAGAGAGAGAGAGAGAGACACAGAGAGAGGAAGACATTTATTTGGTCTTCAGTCATAAACTGCTACAATTAAGAGCTTTACATTAATTAAAGTTCCCAAAAAGTGACTTTTCCCTTGTTTCCAAGACCGTCTTCTTCCATGTACATTATGTTTCTTAGCACACCGACCGACACACAGTTTCCAGACTAGCTTTGCTGGCATGAATTCACACACCATCCTATCAAAAGTAACACATTACTCGCCTTACACACAAAATGACCTACATTTGTGTACCGTTCACCAATCTGGATTAGAATGGTGTCTATTGTGGAATTAACACTATGAGCTCTCATAGCTGATCTATAGCAGCATTTCGGACAGTAGTTCAGCTTATATTAAACACGCTCGGTCAGCACGTTATCGTTTCTAAATGAACAGCTCGTACACCGGGACCTGCACACACTGACTGCTCCACATGATCAGCTTGAGCGGACAATAAAAGCGTCTAGAATTGTTGAAAAGTCTAGGTTTTCTGTAAGGAGAATGTTCATTTAAGCCTTTTGGAAGGAATCTCCAGTGGCAGTACCTTGTAACGGTGATTGGTAAGTTTCTTGGTAATGTGACAAACTTCATTTTAGAAATTGACAAAAAGTAACCTTTAAAATCTAAAAATGCCAACAATGATCGGTAGGTCGACGTCGTATAGAAGGAACTCAACTTTTAAATACCGTATTTTCCACACTATAAGGCGCACCGGATTATAAGGCGCAGTCTCAATTACAGGGTCTATTTCTGTACTTGATCAATACATAAGGCACACCGTGTTATAAGGCGCATACGGTTGTTACGCCAACCAAAGTCGCACAACATTTTTAGATTTTGGAACTCAGTCCACACATAAGGCGCACCGGATTATTAGGCGCACGGCCGATTTTTGAGAAAATTTCAGGCTTTTAGGTGCGCCTTATAGTGCGGAAAATACGGTAATTCACATTCATGTGATTCAGCTTCATCACACCACCGCGAGGTTGATCACTTTCTTATAACAGAAGCAGGCCACCAAGCAGGCCGGACAGGATTTCACAGAGGGTTTTTTTTTTTTTGCAATCGTTGCGGCCAAAAAATTGAATTTTTTGTGCT
Organism: Noturus placidus; assembly: GCA_022414735.1. Taxonomy (NCBI): domain Eukaryota; kingdom Metazoa; phylum Chordata; class Actinopteri; order Siluriformes; family Ictaluridae; genus Noturus; species Noturus placidus. The sequence goes on along the minus strand of JAFFST010042522.1, from coordinate 24,050 downwards.
CCTTATTGCGGAAATCGCAGTTGCATGAAATAGTTTTGCACAGCGATGTCAAATATTCTCTCACAGCGATGTTTGTTGCTAAGAGAGACCTTTTAGATGTACTCATGTTCTGCATGTGAACCGAAGGGGGCTTTGGCTAAATGTGCGTTGTGATGATGTCACATGACACATCTTGGCCCAAATCTGTGGAAAATTAACGAAAAATTTTGAACAAACGCAAGTTCCAGCGAATACGGCAATGTTTCCTTGATTGTGTGTTCACTTCAGTGATTGCAAATTCATGGATGGCCTGACCAAGTGATTTCTCTCTTAATATATAATCTCTAGTTATTCTAATAATAATAATAAGAAGAAGAAGAAGACAAAGAAAACAAGAAGACAACGAAGAGGACGACAACAAAGAATAAGAAGATTTAATTGATCTAATAATCATATTACCAACCACTAATATCTAATGCAGTATTTGACTAATTTAGAAGTGGGAAGTTGCAACTCTGAATATTTGACCTCAGTGTGTTCAAACTACAAAATTGGGGGAAAAAAAACAAAAAACAAAAAAACATGAATGCCTCCATGTTAGTCTTTAGTTAGCAACAAGCTAACTGACCGCAAAACAGTGTTGTGAGCAATCATTTGATGTCACTTGCTGAACTCTGGGTTGAGAAAACCGGCCCAAAGTTTCTGCGTTTTTCCTAGTCGGAGGTCGGACGCAGTATAATCCTCATAAGAGAACCTGCTACAAGTGTAACACGCTCTACTCCCATGATGATATTAACACACCCATTCAGGAGTCAGGAGTTCAGCAGATGTTAATCAAACATGTCAGAGTGTAGAGATTAGCACGGGTTTACTGGCTTTGACTTCATCGTGTAAAACCTGCAACTGAAACCGAAATTTCAAGACACGTTGGGCCCCAAAACAAAAACAAAAAATGGGAGTGCAAGACTGTTCTGGTATTTGGGTCATTGATAATTTTTTCATTTAAAAAAAAAAAAAATCTGTAACTTAGTTAAGACATCACTGAAATTCTTATAGCAAGTAGTAAAAATTTTAATCTAGCTCTGCATCATGTTTGAAAATGGAAAAAAAAAAAAATAATAATAGATTACAAA
>JAFFST010042522.1:3512-22798 GCA_022414735.1 Noturus placidus | reverse complement strand
AAAACCCCAGAGTAAAACATTTTGCCCAACATTAATGGTGCATCAATTTTGTCCGAAAAAAACTCCCCCCCTGCTAGATTTCGAATTGTACCCTTGAGTGCTGTGCAGTCACAAAGGTCAAAAAAAACTCAGAGGTCGCATGAGTGTGCATTATGTACGTTCACAGACAATCAGTGAACAACTGTGTGTTCATGCAGAACTGCTGAAGGGTAAAAACTTTATGTGTCTTGGAGAAAAACACGGTGCAACACACACACACACAGAGTATAAAAGATGAGTGCTGAACATCTATAAAAGGTTGACTTATGACCATGACAGAGTCATAATATGCACCAAAGACACACATACAGATTTCCTAGTCACACCACCAACCACGCATTCTGACCTTTTATCTCAAGGTCCAGAATTCCTGAGCTCGCCTGTTTGAATGAAGCACATTGTGTTCAGTGAGTGAGTGTGTGTGTGTGTGCGCGCGCGAGAATGAGTTATGTTCACCTAGTCATGCTCTCTTCTCTGAACCACTACCGACGTGTCTGTGGTGTAATATATAATTCTCACACGTGCAGACAGACAGATGTCCCGATGACATGTCAGGTGTTAAGAGTGCTTTAAATCTTCACTTCACACTTGGCTAGAGATGTGGGCTGTACTTTGCCTAACGGGACATTCCACGACACATACAAACTCCCAGAATGCACTGCGTGTTCCTCCCTCTCCGAGCTCGGATGCTTGCCTGAGCGTGTCCTGGTGCATAACGAAGAGCATCTAGATTTATAGTTGAGATTTGAAGCATTTTAAAGGAAAAACACACACACAAACCAACTGTGTACCATACAATGTTTTTCACAAACAAAAGGAGCTTGCATGTAGTGTTTCGCACCCAAGAAGAAACCGCGACGAATTACATTTACATTTATTCATTTAGCAGACGCTTTTATCCAAAGCGACTTACAAATGAATTAATAGCTACATAGCAAAAGTAACTTAACTATGTAACGGATAGAGATCAGTTCCTCGAATAATGACTTGTTTGAAGGTGTTGATTAACTTTCTAGAACAGCAGCTCTGAACGTAGTTCCGGCTCCATCGCAAATCACAGAATTTTAATAATGCATCCATTCTAATGTGTTATCGTTTCTATAGCAACCGCTCATTCACAGCGACTTGTGTGGCGGATAACACACTTCGAGATGTGTTGTTAAAAAGAATGTAATCAACTTACATTATATTTAAAAAGCTGATTTGTTCTTGCAAACAAGTTGGTCTCGATAGCTGCCACAGATTGGGTCTTCATGGATATTTAAAAAACAAACCACACATTGTGTACATTATTAAAACTTTATCAGCAGCACTATTCGGTTCATAAAACAGATGCTTAATTGAAAAAGTAAAAAATTGCCACTCTCCTTACCACAAGGAAATGTAGCTAGTTACATTTGTAGCTAACGTGCTTGCTAGCATTGCTACTCAGCGCTCATAAGTAGCCAAGCTAAACCCTGAGGGACGTTTTAAAAGCGTTCATATTTATTTATATTTCTCCAGAGTTTCACATATCAGAAGTTGATCCTGTGAGAATCTCACTTCAGACTCCGGCATTATTTTCATTAAAATGAATGACCGTAAACAAAGTGTGGAGAAAGTGTGGAGCTAACCTGTCTAATCCTTCACCATAAAACTAAAATGGCGGCCAGTTACAGCTGTAGAGAGTTCATGTACAATCTACCCGGTTCCATTTATCATTCAAAAACGCGTCACTGTTAACGTCCTATAGCTTAAAAATGTCATTATGACGTAGCACAGCTAGGGCAAGTTAGCTAGCTAACATGATGTAGCACTGAACGTGCTTGTGTTTACATTACACTTTTAATAACTCCGTGCTTGAAATGAAAAGTCTTTGTGTGGCGAAAAAATGAATAAAAGCACATGTACAAATTGTAGCGAATTGTAAAGAGATGGGTCATGGCTCGCAATCTGAGACAGTGCTAAGCTCTGTAAAGTCTGACCCACAAACTAAACACGCTCAGCTGTTAATAATTCACAGCTGTTGAAATACCACACTCTCGCTCCTTCTCTCACACACACACACACACACACACACACAGGTGAGCACACAACACACACCACTGATTGATCCCTGACTAATATTTCACATGGTTTATACTACAGTTCACTTAGCATGAGTTGTTATAGTGTTAATCGCTTAGCCTTTTAGTGAGGTGTATAAGATCACCCTTATGTACTGCATTAAGGATTAACACCTTACTAAATTATATTCCCAACAACTAGAAAAAGTGATTATTTTTAAATTAAAATTATTCATTGTACCGAGTTTTCACCACACTATATACTATATATAAATAAACAAACTTTTTTTTATATATATATATATATATATATATACATACATACACACACACACACACACACACACACACATACATATATATACATACATATATACACACACAGATACATACACACACACACACACACACATCACTATGTCCTTTTTTAACCTTTAGTTAAAGGAACAATTTGTACTGGGGACATTAATCAGATGGGAAAGGGCAGTTTTGTATTTTAAGGGTACATTTACATACTTGGAACAGAAAAAAAAACCTTTTTAAAATGTACCTGTACAGCACTTTTGCTCCCTCAATGTAAAGAAAAAAAAAAAAAAAAAAAAAAAAACACCCTAAACATGTAGATAAAATCCTTCAGGATTTGTTTAATAATGGTTGAAAGTCTCTCTGTGACCTTTTTTCACATCGAATCCTCCATACTAAGCGAAATCAGTTCTCCAAAGCAGTAAGTTGTTTTGCGGATGTTCCACACGTTAAATGTAACTATAAACAGAAGCAGTATGACGTATTACTTTAAAAAAAAAAAAGCATTTTCATTGTTTGCTGTGGTGTAAGAGGAATCAAACATCTCCGGATTTGCCGCTATAGGTAAAGCATCAACATCAGCGTGGTAACACTTCATCGCACCACCCGGCTGTTGATTATTTTCCGATAACAGCACCACACAAATCGTGCGTTTAAGTCTGTATAGTCTGTATACAATGTTTAATGCCACACAGGGATTAACAGAAACAAAGGTAACCTCATCAAATTAGACACGCTTCTGATTGACACACGCACACACTCAAATCGGCCTACAGAGGAGCCCTACCTCGAAGCGCGAGTCCACACACTGCCATGGTGCTGGCTCAGGAGCCGAGCACACGCCACGAACGAAGGAAGAAACACAAAGACGAAAGAGCGCTCATTCAGTGCTCTTCTGCAGAGGAGGAACCGAAGAATGTGAGAAGGATGGGAAGGACGCAGGATAGTGCGATACCATGCCATGCGATGCGCTCCACCGATAGAGGACACGCAGCTCTCTGTGCAGCCGCATCCCAGCATGCATGGGGGCCCCAAGCATGACCAGATGGAAGGGTGTGATAAACCTGAGCTATGAAGGTGCCTGGCCACTGAAAGCAGGCGGTTGCGATTCCGAAAACTGATTTACTTCAAGTGTGACTCAAATTGCTTGCATACTCGATGATGGTTATACGTCCCCCCCCTACCTAAATTCCTCTAGGTCATAAGTAATGGCACCCTACTTCCATAATACCAGCAAGAGTGGGAGCAGACAACAGCACCCAACAAGAAAGTTTGCATAACCCCCCCCCGGTTATAAATAAATGACTGTATTGCCTACGCCCAATGTTTGTGAAATGCCTCCGATTGATTTGACCTCTTTTCTCCCATAGACAGCTCTCTGGTCTTCATGTTGGATTATCCTTTTTAAACAACAAATGCAGTCTTCCCAGGTGAAATTGAATTCCAAAACAAAGAGTAGATGTTCAGAGCTATTTATTGTTTAATCAGTCAATCTAACACGACACACCTGACTGACAAGAAACACTCCAACAACATCACATGTTCCAATATTTTTGCTCGGCTACAAATTGGGTGACACAAAATGTGCCATGTTCTACATCGTTTAACACGTCTACATATAAATACCAGGAAGTAAAATCTGATATTCCAAACTCTCCTCTCATATTCATCTTTTGAAACCCAAATGTCTTCAGTCTACCCTAAAACCATATGAATCGGACTTGCCATTCTAATAGTTTCAGAGGGGACTGTATGTAGCGACGACGGCTTATTCAAAACCTAGACAGTTAAGGTCCAGAAGAGACACCATGCTGGCGATACAAGTAACCTGCCGCCTGTTAGCGCTTGTGGAAACACTTCTGATGTCTGACCAACAGATCAGTTGAAAAGTTTTCCTAAAGCACAAATGTGCAATTTCTACTCCAGCAAGCCGTGATCAAATACAAGAGCATGCAGGGAAAAGAAATCAAAATTGAGCTCTGAATTAAAAAGGATGCAAAAACAATCAAATTAAAAGGAGGACAGTGCGCAGTGTGCATGTGTGCGAGAGAGACAGCAGTTGCAGGAAGTGTTTAAAGAAATAATTTAAAAACACACGGACGTACCTAACAGAGGAAAATCGAATTTCTTGCGTTTCTTAAAAAGGCTGCGTTTTCTCCACGGCAGCCACCTGCTCATATTCACACCAACGTCATGAAGGAACGGGGAGAAAAATCCAAAAGATGGATGGAGGTGTTAGCGGAATAAAAACAGCACACAGGAAGCAAGGTGATGGTGCAGGAAACTGATGCTGCTAAGAGCAAAGCATGCTGGGAGTACACTTCAGCACAATAGGAAGGAGGGTTTGGGGGGTGTTACGGAAATTCATAAACAGCTGAGAGGCATGTCAGGTGATTGTTCTGATTATACAGCTATACTGATCGGTAATAAGCTTAATCTCTCTCTCTCACTTACACACACACACACACACACTATGACCACATCCATCGCACACCACTTCCTCTTATTTTCACTAATATTTACACACAGCTAAAAACGAAACTATTACAAAGACAACATTCCTGTCTTCCCTTTTTCTCTCTCGCTCACACACACAACTGCAGCTCATCAGAATACGCTAAGCAACTTAACACTGCATGTGTGAGTGTGTGTGTGAGAGAGAAAGAGAGTGAGGAAGCAACAAGTGGTGGGAAGTTGTTTATCTTTCATTTTCACCTTCACGAGACACTGAGGGTCACTTTCTCTCCATCGCTTACTTCCTGTTTAAGCTACAGCAAAGTGTGTGTGTGTGTGAGAGAGATAGGGGGTGTGTTCTAGTGACTTCCGTTGTTCCACTCTTCAGAACAGCAGAGTTAATCCGCTCCGTAATCTAGATGGCTGATGACGTCGGTCTGCACGTAGTAAAGATAAGGTTCTCGACCGCTAAACTGTTCCTCGTTCGACCCGTTTTAAAATAATTACTTAACGGCCTTTAAACAAATGAAAAAAAAAAAAAAAAATTCATAAAAATGGTCTCATTATAACATCCAATATCATGTGATACTACACTACTTACAGCCGTGAAACCAAACCCAGTGCATGCTGTAACACTACTTGATTCACAGCAGCTAACATAGCTGCTAATGCCAATCACTGAAAATCGACTAGCTAACATTATAAATAACGTATGAGCATGAACACGCAACGGTGGGTATCATAATCTTCTGATCTCTCATTGTAGAACAACGGGAACGCCGTGAAAGCTTTCCAGATGTTTTTTTCCCCACAACTGTTCATCGTCGATATTTTAAAACGAGCGCTAATAACAGTAGCTAAGAAATGCCTGGCATGCTCATACTGAACTCGTCTGATGTTATTAATAAGCGAGAAACGCAAACATCTACAACACGCAAGTAAGGAATGGTAATTTCCTGTTAAACTCCATGTTCATTGTTTCCCCATCTCTACGATACAGACTTCTTTCCAGACATTCACACTTTCTCTGTTCAAAACTTCACTCTGCTCTCCAAAGCACACAGTACACACACACACACACAGAGCAAGGAAAAGAACACACGCGTACACACATCTATAACGGAACAGTCTTCGTATAGACAGAGCCAAACAGTCGATCTGTAGGCTGTTGGAGAAATCTTGACCAGCGGGCCCTCAAACACAAAAAAACTCAGCAAAAAACATGAAGAAAAAAAAAAAAAAAAAAAACCCCACCAGAGTATCTCAAGATTTTCCTTAAACTAACTTCTGACTCCTTTTCCATTTTGGCTAAACACCACTTGCGCTGCTCTTTCTATAACAGTGCTGTAGCAACTATAGCCACAGATATTGTTAGAGTCACCACAAGCGACCTTTAGATACCGTATGTAGCTTATCGTTTCTATAGCAACAGCTCACTTACAGGGATTTGTCCGGCGAACACCCCAACAAGCAGGTTCCCAAAAACGTGCGATTGTCGATACGGTTACGGTTTTCCATAAGGTGGCGTTTATTCGTCCGGCTTTTCTGGAAGGAGGCGGTTCCGGCAACCAATCGGAGGTAAAGCTGTAACTTCAGGATTTCCACCACAGGAAAGTCTTCCTTCAGAGGAGTCCGATTGCGGTTTCTTGGTAACACAATGCCCCGTGTTCATTACATTTTGTTCATTTTATTTGTTTGCTGTTTATAGCTGACGTAACGCAAGTGATAGCTGGAACTAGCGTGCTCTGGGGATGTACCACAATGTTAAATGTAGCTATAAACTGATTCAAAAAGCATAACATGGTTCCTTAATAAAAAATATAATTTAATAATAATAATAATAATAATAATATCCTCATCATAAATTATTATTATAGTGATCGTTTGCAAATTGCTGTGATGTCAGAGGAATAAAAGATGTATTGCTTTACGTTATTGGAAAATAAACCAACTTAGTAAGTCAGCCTTGTTTTGGGCTGCATGACATCACCTCATTATTGATTCATTTACTAAAACAGCAGGCCACTAAGTGTTTCTACAATACTCAAAGTGCATAAAGATCAACACAGCAACAGAGATTTGACGTTTAATGTTTATTTCATACATGTTCCTGGTCATAGTGTCGCAGTGACTGGACTTCCGTTTGGACAAATCGTGCAACCGAAGTGTTAGCAGAACAGAAACTATCATGCACATCACGATGATGGTCAAGGTTACTGAAGTTTAGATCTTGCTACATTTCATAACGCTTGCTAGCATCTGAGCGGTCCCGTGGTGATGCATTCGTGAATTCATGACTTGCTCATCAACACTGTAGTAAAAACGTAGCACTTGAGATGACAGAGCTGGCAGATAAATAAATTTTAAACTTTTTTTTTAGACAAATGTGTATTCTCCTTGTGAGGACCTTCCACTGATTCCACTCTAACTATTAATGCACCAAATTAATGCTCGATCGAAATTTCACCACAGCAATCAAAAGGAAACCATTCAGCTGTTTACGTTTTTTAAAATAAATACTAGATTTTGTTGCAAAAGAAATAAACAAACAAACAAACAAACAAAGCCATTTTTGTTCATGGGGTCTGGCTAAATGTCCTCATAAAGTCAAAACTGTCAGATATTGCTATGCTTGTTTTTCCTCACACACACAAAAATGTGTCTAAGACACTGTCTGTCTGTGTGTATGGGTGTGTGTGGGTGCATGTGTAACCAGATCACCCTGAATGTAAGTCCTTTATGTGCACAACTATTTTATTTTTCCAAGGTCTCACATAACGCGAGCACACACACACACACACACACACACACACACAGTTTCCCAAGAACAAAAAGAGAGCTCTGGCTCCGGCTAAAGCCGTCGCCCCGTGTTAACAGCATTGTCACAAATCTGTGTGACCTCTGTCCCTTTCCCAGAATTCTCAGCAGGAGGTCAGACAGGTAGAGTGGCGGTCGATGATAAAAGGTGTTGACAAGCCGCTCGGCGAAGCTTCTTTAAAACCCTACACAAAGCCACGATGACGCTGGAGCACTTCAACGGCCCACTGCTCTGCTTATATAAAACTTGGCCAGAGTTGGCGCTTCTACATCAGTGTGCGTGTGTGCGAGATTCAATAGAGGCCATAGGCTTGGCCTGGATTATTTTCCACTGCGCCCTGGTAATGCAACCAGTCAAATTAGCGCTGACAAATTATTGCAGCCAAATCGACTGGCGTGTAGGGAAGACGTTAGCCAGTCCCTCCAGGATTTCGCAATATTTCCAATCGTAGAAATGAGCACAAACTCAAGGGAACTCCACAGTATTTGGGAGAGCTTGGCATTTTTCAAAAATTACCGCAGATTTGGGCCAAGACACATCATGTGGCATCATCGCAACGTTCATTCAGCCAAAGCCCTCTTCGATTCACGTGCGTCGAACACGAGTACAGCTAAAAGATCTTGTTTACCAACAAACATCACTATGAAATAGAAAATTCCAAAACCATCTTCAGTTTCACCAATTCAAGTCGTTTTCTGAAAATAAATAAATAAATCCACAAATTTCATCACAAATGTTGAAAAAAGCCACAGCAAAATCAAACATTTTGTGCCCTCACCAATCACGAGAACGCTGCGAAATCCTGTACATCCGATTACCCAACATTCTCAGCACATTCAGTCATCAATAAAAGATCTATTATGTACTTCGAGTGTGTTCGATTAAGTGATAACGTGCCAAAAAAATTGCAATTTACACAACCCTTTGATCAGCAAAGACTTGTTTGTTATCTCTAGGCAAGTTTCTCAAGGTTACTGTAGCTAGTTCCGGAAAGTTTTAGCAATGACAATGTTATAGGAACACAATCAACAACCAAGTAGCCGGAACCACCAAGGAATTATTTAAGGAATAAATAACAATAAATAACCCTGAACAAGTTAGCTTCTGTTATCGCTTACATTATCACAGCTATAAATTTTGACTGTACTTTTCTATATTTTTCTAGATAGCAGTATTAAAAAAAACTAAAAAATAAGTAAATAGTGTCTGAAACTACACGTCTGATTGAGATACTGAACAACACGCTGGTAGTTATAAGCTTCCCCACCTGGTTAGCTCAATTAGCCTCCAGTCAAAAAATAAGAAAGCAAATGCCAAGCAGCAAACGTGTCATGGCTGATCGGCGTCATTTGGGGTAAAGAGAAAATTGTGTAAATGTGATTTATGGCTGACAAGTTATAAACGTCCCCCATTAAGCCATTTAGTATCGTATCATTATAGATAATTTCCTGAAGATGATTATAGCTTGATTCGAAATGAGGAGGGCTGGGTTCTGTTATGACTGGATTTCTTCGACACAATCACAGGAAGAACAAAATTTTTTTTTTTTATATTATATATATATATATATGTATATGTATATGTGTATATGTGTATATATACATATATATATATATATATATATATATATATATATATATACACACACACACGTATATATAAATATACACATATGTATAAATATACACACACATACATACATATACACACACAGACACAGAGAGAGAGAATATGTGTATGGAAGCATCAGAGAAGTCTCTCTCTCTCGCTCATACACACACATCTGTGAAAATACCTCCTCTCTTTCCCTCTTCATGTTTTCCAAATGTTGGGGGAAAAACCCAGTCATTAATATCTAAAAACCACTTTCACTGCGCACGCGCACACACACGCACACACACAGCTGACACAGCTGTAAACACAGCAGTATGTTCTCACCTTTGCTTCCTTCATACATCTACCAGCTCACACACCCTTTAACACACACACACACACACACGGTCACCTCTTTCCACCAACAAGGTAGAGCACTGGTCCTCAGTCTTCATATAAACCGAAAGACAAATACATCATAATCAGCTAAGCCCACTGTTGCTAGGCAATGGGGAAATACAGACACGAAGCATAAGCTAACTAATAACTGAGGCTAACAATTTTGCAAGCTGTCAAATAGGTGTTACATCTTTAATGCAGATGAATACAAAGACACAGCGTCCATTTAAACTAGACAAAAGCATCTGAAACGTCGACGTTTACCTCAGATGTGTTTATAACTTCCTAAGAAAATCACACTGTAGTTACATTCGGCTGTTAAATCTTTAATACAGGCAAACGTGAAACGCAGTTTCCATGGAAATGGGACAAAATCTTTGGAAGCGTCAACATTTATCTCAGTATTTGTAAATCACTAACACAATTACATTGTAGGAACACTTAGCATTTACTGCTAAATGAAATGCCATGTAATCCACCATGCTGACTACATTGTCAGAAAACCCTCAACTTCTGAAAGTTTTAAATACAACTGAGGCAACTATTACTGTAAAACACACAACTCCGCTAGCATGTAGCGCAACCGAATCAACCGCCACTCGAGCAACTGATATGAATTACTTCACAAAAAAAAAAAAAAAGGAACAACATGTTTTAAGGAGCTTTAACACAAAGCAGTAAAATTAAGGTGCGAGTACTTGTTCCGAAGAAATTTTATCGTTAATAAAATTGCTAATGCTAAGACACTTTGCTCAGGAGGAGTGCCACACTGATTAGCCAAACGCAATAAGGGAACAGTGTATAATCGTGTATGATTTGACTCTGACCAGAGCATTGTATTATGAATAAATGATCAAAAGTATTTGACGTTATTTGAATGGTAAAACACGCTCTAAAAGTCAAATATAAAACTGGCTAAGCCTTGAAAACGTGGTTATAAATTGCATGCAAAAGGAAAATCATCGGGTTACCAATGGGCTTTTAAACGGCTGGCAGCACCAGCACCCTTTCTGTGGAAAAAAGGGACCAGAGAGCACTCCTTAGGCTGGAAATCGAAATAAGGATTCTGCTTATGCAGCTGAATCATCTCTCTCTCTCTCTCTCTCTCTCTCTCTCACCCACACACACACACGCGCGTGTGCACAGCAAGGAAACTTTAGCTTTGACCGTTACCAGGCAACCAGAACCCTGGCAAAAAAAAAAATAAAAATAAAGCCATTGTGGTGGAGAAAAGTGTCGTAAATCCCGATCTGCAGAGGAATTCCAGCCCAGGGAAGGCCGAGGCCTTCCCGACCCACACGGAGAGAGAATAAAACGTACCCTTAGGCGGGCCTCAGCCTGAAAACACTGCTGCAAATCATTCTGCTCTGCTGCAGATACTGCACAGCTACAACATGCACCAGAAGTGAGCTTCAGCTCAGATCATAGTGACGATGGTGTCGCTTCACAAAGCTGGATGAGGAACTGTACTTACTTTCAACTCTTCGTTTCTTCTTACTTTTCACTCATTTTTTGTTGTTGTTTCGCTATACCACGTATTCAGACATTCGATTTTCCATCATAAGCGTCTAGAACTTTAGTTCGCAATGTTTGGACAATTTTACTAACCAAGAATAACGATTAAATGTGAACCGTTTATGTTCAAAATTTACATACACGACAGATTTGACTTTACGAACTTAAGTATACGGTGTAACTCTTGGAGAATTAACATATTTAGTCGAATAAACATGAAGTGATAAATATGTGACAAAGTACTTGGGTTTCTCTTGGGCAGCATCATCTCTGCTTATCAGCAATCACAGCTAGGCTTCTGACGTGCGGTTACGGTACACGTCCACCACGGTTTTTGGTAAATTGCCGACGCAGTGCTTCCTTCTGCTCACTGCTGGTGTGCACTTCTACGAGTTTGCTTCTAGATACTAATACGGGACTGAAGTAAGGAATAAAACACTTGGGTGCATGCGATTATAGGAAAATAAATCAACGACAGGGTGGTGTAATGCGGGCCAACATTAAATCGAGTTACTGTTACCTCCCCAATGTGATTTATCTTGTAATTCCTTTTATACTAAAAATAAATGTTTTATCAGTTTTTTTTTTTTTAATTATACAAGTTTTTTTTTTTTAATCAATACGTAGTTACATTTTGATCTACTGTTTGCTATTTCAGGTTTAGATTTAATATTATCTAAAGGAACTGCTAGGAAGGGAACTTAAAATGTGGGATGCCTCATACATGTTTGTTTTTTATATTTTATTTTATAACTACCAAAAAAAACCAAACAAAAAAAAAAAACATACAAATGTTCACCTATGCTAACGTTATGCTAACTTTAACATCTAACTGACCTAGGTAACGTTCACTAGCTAACTAACTAACATTAATTCATCAATAGAAAATCAAGTTACGAGGCTAGATCATAGGCTACGTTTGATTGAAAGATCATCGTTATTCGCCTCATCTACAAACTTTTAGTTAATAGACCAGGAGAAGTTAATCTTTTTATACTGTACTGAGGCAGTGAAGAGTCCACTCACTGGAAAAGGAGGAAAAATAATTTGCTTCTGCGAGTTTTGCAAAGTTTGACTAGACGTTCAAAGAGAGAGAAAAAAAAAAAAGAAAGACATGCAAGTTTGAAGATGGTAGCTGCAAAACCTGCTAGGTTATTAACCTAAAAGGATTTAGATGGGTTCCTCATTCAGACTTTTTTTTTAATTTTTTATAACTTTCCCTCTCGTCCACTAATCAAACAAGAAACAGAAGAAAGTCTTTGTTGAAAAGCAAAAAAATAAAAAAATAAATAAAAAAGATCTATGCAACGCTGCCTTGAAATGCAGCCAATAACTCGACCTTGTGTTACGCCGCCTTTCGAAATCTTAGCAACCGTAATTGTGACATTATTACATTACAGATTATGGGCAGACTTAGATACACTCCCCCCCATCTCTCTTATTCCTTATTGTTCCGTATCTGCCTAGGAGCACGTCGTGCACGCCTCGAATGCAGACATAGACCCGTCTCTTGACAGCATTCCCGCTCAAAAACAAAAGTCATCCGATCTCAAACAAAGAGCCGACGTTCTCCGCTTAGATATAAAACAAACTTCTATGGCAACGTCCGTCTTAATCCAGATAGATCCGGATAAAAATAAATAAATAAAAAAAAAGAAAAGAACAAGCTTTGTTGTTTTTGAATATCTCAGTCTATACTACAATGCCAGACATAAACGCCGTCTCTATGTAGTCAAAAAAAAGTGAGAGAAAGAAGAGAAAATGGAAGTGTTTCCAAATGTAACCTGGTTTAACGTGGACGTAGCCTAAAACAAAAAAAAGCACGCGACACAAGAACGCGACACCCACCTGATCGCCACTTGATGATGTCACTAAACTCGTTGCTTACGCCGCCCTCAGCTGCGCCCGCCTGCGAAGCAGAGGTCGCCATGTTGAGCAGCGGGAGATGGAGCGTTCACTTTCCACAGTGAATCCTGAAAAACAATCATTTACATATATTAATTTATTGTTTCGTTCATTCAGGAGGTTCTTCTCCTTCAAAACAACGAGTCCAAGATAAAGCCAAGATAACAAAACCTACGCACAAGCGTTTCGAGTAAACGTAAACATTATAAACAACATTTTTCTTCTGTGACCTTGTTATGTCTAAAGGGATTCCTCAAGTAAAATCTCAAAACCACAGCTTATCAATTGTCTCATCAAGGCTGACTGTAATACTTACTGAACACGCTGTACAGGGTTGTTCGACATGGCCCGCCCGACAGCACCTACACCTTGTGTTTTAGTTGCTTCATGAGGCGTGCATCATATAAGTAGCTTCGCAGATGGAAAATGATCAGTTGTATACCCAAGAATTAATTTCACATGATCTGTAGTTACGTACAACCGATCCCAACCCATGTGACCGAACAACCATGAAACCAACCAAAAATATCCAGATAAAAAACATCTCACGGTGAATTCGAAAGGCTGAGGTGTGTATCGTGTACATCCCCAACATCACCAACAAGGCAGGTGGGTCTTAGAAATAATAAATTATTCTACAACCAACCATCAGTCTGAGAAGCACCAGAATTAATGCTAAACTCAACGTTAGCCAGGTTGGGGTCATGTGATGTGCTGTGCTTCGAACAGCCAGAGATGTTAAAAACCACACTAGTGGATTATATCCACCAAAGCTGGAAGCTTTTCAAAGAATCATTAAGTGAGCGTGAAAGCAGGAAAATCCTGTCCCTGTAGCCTTAGTTGAAAAGATCACCAGGTCCCAATGGCTTCCAACTGTCAACAACGGACCAGAGGTGTGGTAGATTTACACTTGTACACACACACACACACACACACACACACACACACACAGAGCAAAAGAATGCAGGTGCTGAACATGACGTTAGTTTGAAGATAGCCATGAAATAAAAGCTTCTGAACAGAAAAACATCAAAACCAGACGGTGCTAGCTGATATCTTGGGTCTCAAGCACCAATAAGTTTTTTTGGGTTTTTTTTTGTGGGGGAGGGGTAGGGGGGGTAAGGTTGGGTTTGTCTGAACTTTCAACTGTCCTTTAAATCTTTATCTCAAGAGCAAGTGCTTCTCAAATGGAATGCAAGAATAATGACATGGCTGTCATGGTGTCACGATTAGGGTGTTTTAAATGGTTAATTAATACAGTGATAAAACTCCGAAACCCCTAGATACTACGTTGAATACCTCCGCCATACCAATACCGTGCATCATCAATATATCGTGATATACCGTATAACCGATCATCAGTACATGCCTAAATGCAAGTCTGGCCTAACAGGTTAAGGAGAAACCCTCATACTGCTGCAACTTAAGACGATACACTCGGCATCTTAACCTTTACACTTGTTTTGATCCACAATGAGCTCTCCGTTAAACCTTTAAAGCAAAAAGGTTACTTGACGTTAGCAAGTGACCAGATGCCAGCCTGAGTAAGGCATCCAGGCAGAACATCTAATCTGAAATGTTTGAAGAGGGATGGCAAGTTTTGATAGCAAGAAAGGACATGGAGCATGCAGGATCTCTTCCAAGAAAGGATAATCGTCAAGTGGGGTGTCAAAACCTAACCAGATCGGCATGCAGGTCGAAAGAAATGACGCAAATGTCTAGAACCTATTATGGTAGTTCCATCAGTGGCATTGAGCTCAACTGCATTTTGGAGCAGGTCTCAGTGGAGTAATGGTGCAGCTAAAGGTAACACTGATGTACCCATTAAATATTACATCACACACACAGCACCATTCAGGTTTGGTTTGTCCTGTACCTATAGGCCACATTTGTCATTCTCAGGTCCCTGGAGGGGTCAACAAGGCTTCACAGCAGTGTGTTGAACCTCTACCTCTTCTAACACACCAACACCCCAAGCTAGCTGAGGAGCTGAACCAGGTTGTCAAGGCAACACACTACCATTTTATTCGCAATCACTCAGACTGATTTTTCATGTTTTCGTCAAACTGTAGGAATAATAAAAGTCAAAACTCAACACTAAAATGATCCTTTCTCACTGTTTTTGGTTCTCGACAACCACCGCATTATCTGAACCTTAGCTACTTGGAAGAAGAAGCTCCACCCATTTCACAATCCCATCGTGTTGTATACTTCGACCTCTGAACCCGTAAGCACGAACTTCAGAGGAAGTCTGAAGTTCGTGCATACGGGTTCCGAGGTGTAAGTGACGTGGTGTGCGGTCAAGTTGTTTTGGTGAGGGGGAAAAAAAATGGACGGCGTGATTAGCTAGGCTGTTCCTCATCAACATGCATACAAAATAAACGGTTTACATGAAAAATTACCGTCTATTGGAGCTCAAACTGGCGGACACCGTGACTTTTTGTTAGACACACATACCCAATTTGGGGCTTATTTGTAATTCCGACAACATGGTGTGGTTCAAGTGCGCTCACTTCGTAATTACGACAAGACCTGAAGGCAGCAATATAATCTGAAGAGAAAAAACCCCACTTGTTTCCTGATAGCATGTTGATTTATGTGTCAAATGATGAACCACACTAACTAGAGCGGAAATGCATTCAACCACATCATTTTATTTTTTTAGAACAGCTCTTCTCGAATCTTGAAAATATCTGTTTAACGCGCTGCATCCATGAAATTTTTCAGAAATGAAAATTCAGAAATGAAAATTCAGAAATGAATGCGAAAGCAAGCGAACGCCAAAACGTTCGGACGATCGTGCAATTTTTCAGAATTACCGCAAATTTTTCCGCAGATTTGGGCCGAGACACGTGTGTCATGTGACATCATCACAACACGATGTGCATTCGGTCAAAACATTCTTCGGTTCATGAACGTCGAACACGAGTACAGCTAAAAAGGTCTCGTTTACCAACCAACATCGCTGTGAAAGAAACAATTTCGTGAAATCGATTGCGATTTCGCCGATTCGGATGCATCGCAAGTCTTGGGGGGGGGGGGACTCCATGAAATCCTGTACGGACCGATTATCCCAATTTAAAAACCCATTACAGGCGAATGTTTATAACTGTTGGAGTTACGGAAGATTTTCTGTAGAAAAACCGGTTTTAAAACAGATATTTCATCAGATTCTTCTTTATTCCATCAGCCTTTCTCTGAAGTCTAACATCTTAGAAAGTGATTTTTTTTATTTTTACTACGTATATAAACATTTACACATTTAATTAGACAGCATCATTTAAAAAATAAATGGTTTGGCATAAAAATGAATTTGGAAAAAGTTTCCAAAGCATTAAACTGAAACAGTGGTGTCTATCATTTGTTTGTTTTTGTAATTGCCCTATTCACATCTTGCATGTGTAGAAGTCTGACGCCCGGCTCGAGACTCTTTATTATTATTATTATTATTATTATTATTATTATTATTATTATTATTATTCTAGTCCCGAGAGTTGATATGCCACTCATGACTTAGCATAAGTATCATTCACTTTTGCACCTGGGGACAAAATATTACAAGCATCTCAGAATTTCTTTAGCAGGGGTTCCCATGCTTTTTAATCAATCAGTGTAACAAAAAACTCCCTGATTCTGTCAGAACAGGTTTATTTCCCACACACACATACAATTTAATAGATACAATACTCTGATGGGATTGGATAATGATATTTTGCCTATTTATTGGAGCCAGAGAGGTTTTTTCCTGAACTTTCCACCCACAGAAAGCCATTAAAATAGATTCCAGTAGACTGTAGCAAAGTTAGAAGATCCTGAACCTTCTGTGCCTCAGGGCTCCATGTAGGCCCCTTATATTGAGACCCAGGGTTCTTTAGGACTCACCTGTCTCACTGTGCAGGATATACAAGATCCAATCAATGGAGTCGGGGGGGGGGGTTAATGGATCCGATTTAATGAATGAATCAATGCTTTAATTAAGAACTATTAATCATGACTTTAAAAGGTTAATATAATACTAATGAAGTAAGGAATGCACAATGCCCTCAGACAGTCCCTCTTACCTCTGCAGAGTCTCTGTGTGAGTTGTGTGAAGTCTCAGAGACTCGGTGTGGAAATAGAACCCGCACATTTAGGCTCGGTACGCCGCCCGTGCGCGTGAGGCCATGTCCACAGCTCGCGCGTGCTCCGGTTCTCTTTGCACTATTTTCCACAAGTGGGTTCTTGTTTCGTTTGTTGTTGTGTAGTATTTTTTGTTGTTTTTTTGTTGTTGGGGTTTTTTGGGGGTGGGGGTATAAAAGAAAAGGAAAACAAACAAAAACACGCGCGCGCACTCAAAGCGGAGCTCGAGTCTGCTTTTAAAGCGCCTCCCAACAGCAAGCCGAGTAAACGGGTTCGGTTCGTCCCCGGCGGTGATCCAAGCAACTTCTGGACTTCGCTTTTCTCTCACAAATGATTAACACGCTACAGCGTACAGCTGGGAGAGTCGGCGTGCCGAACTTTGTTCCCAGCGCGCGCACCCGCCCCTCTGCATCTCCGCGCGCGCCGCCCCATTCAAGGAACTTCCTCCGGCGGAGGGGAAAAAAAAAAAAAAAAAAAAAAAAAAAAAAACATGGCGTGAACGCGGTCACGGATCCATGGGGGAACGTGCGCGTGCACGTGAGCGACCGGATCACATAATGATGATAATAATAATAATAATGATGATGATGATGATGATGATAATAATAATAATAATAATAATAATAGTAATAATTGAAGGTCCACAATTTGTGTGCATAAATATTCACCACCCCCTCCCTGTTATCAGAACAGAACTAGTACAGGGGTTTCTACAGGAGTACCTGGGTTAAAAATTGATTAATCACTACTTCATGCTTTTTATTTGTAAACAATGTGGCAAACTGAATCATTTCTCCACATTATTTCAATATTATGTGTTACTTCATGTAGATGCATGGTGTATATAATCCTAATTAAGTCCATTTCATCTCCTACAGATTGTGAAAGGTTTGAGGGGTGTGAATACTTATACAAAACACTATAGTTCCATGAAAACACAACTAGGAGAGTGCAATCCGAATACAAAATAAGAACAAGACTCCATCTAAAGCCATGTTGTCAGATTGTAGCAGTGGTACAATGACTCCATTAAGGCATCGGTATAAAGCAATTAAGGCTCCATGGATGACAGTAGGTGTATGTGATGTGTTGTTTAGTACTCAGACACTTGTTCTGAATTCTGGACATTATTCAATTCAATTTTATTTGTATAGTGCTTTTTACAATAGACATTGTCTCAAAGCAGCTTTACGTATACTTGTATTGTTCTCTGCTCGATATATCGCTTTGCTTGTATCTCTCATTTGTAAGTCGTTTTGGATAAAAGCATCTGCTAAATGAATAAATGTAATGTAAATGTAAATGTACAGAAATATCAACAGAGTATACAGATATTAAAGGTGCGAATTTATCCCAATTGAGCGAGCCGGTGGCGACGGTGGCAAGGAAAAACTCCCTGAAGTGTTAAGAGGAAGAAACCCTGAGAGGATCCAGACTCAGAAGGGAACCCATCCTCATCTGGGTAACAACAGATAGTGTGAAAGAGTTCATTATTGATTTATATGAAGTCTGTTTGGCCTTAGAAGAAGCCATAGTCCCAGCAGTCTGGAATTGGAGTAGATGAGAGCTCCATCCAGAGGTAGGACATCCGAAACGGATCACGCAGGTCCGGAGAGCAGAAAGGATCAGGATCTCTAGTATCTCCATAAGCTCATGTGTGGCTCGACAGAAGGAGAGAGGGAGAGAAAAGATTATTAGGACTGTGCTTAGCATAACAGAAAGTCTAGTCAGGGTAGACTAGAGTAAACAAATACGTTTTAAGCCTAGACTTAAACACTGACACTGTGTCTGAGTCCCGAACACTAATTAGAAGACTGTTCCATAACTGTGGAGCTCTATGAGTGAAAGCTCTACACCCTGCTGTAGCCTTCACTATTCGAGGCACCGTCAGATATTGGGCACCCCTGGTCTATAGTATCAAAAACTGCAATAAGGTCGAGTAACACAAGCACCGAGACACAACCTTGATCAGAGGCCAGTAGAAGGTCATTTACTACTTTAACTAACACCTCCAGGGTCCAGGGTTCAAGTCCCGCCAGGGCCATGTGTGTGCGGAGTTTGCATGTTCTCCCCATGTGTCGGGGGTTTCCTCCGGG
>JAFFST010042521.1:48797-68747 GCA_022414735.1 Noturus placidus | reverse complement strand
GTGGATGGATTTAGAGATAGAAGATAGATAGATAGATAGATAGATAGATAGATAGATAGATAGATAGATAGATAGATAGGTAGATAGGTAGTTGGGTAGGTGGAAAGGTGGTTAGATAGATAGATAGATAGATAGATAGTTGGGTAGGTGGATAGGTGGATGGATTATAGATAGATAGATAGATAGATAGATAGATAGATAGATAGATAGATAGATAGATAGATAGATAGGTAGTTGGGTAGGTGGATGGTAGATAGATAGATTATTTATTTGTCTTCAAAGAGGAAATTTCCAGTGTGGCTGCGTAGAAAACAATTTACTAGCTGTTTTGTTGTTAATAATACTCTACTGCATTCCAGATACAGGATACACTGTGTAGAACGTGTAGGAGGCAATACGGTGGTAGAATATTGTATAATTCTGTTCCTGTGACCAATTTTAGATAAATTAGCCAGCCGAAAGCCAGCGATCGAATCCAGACAAGCTGTAAAAGTCATGATCCGGTCTCAGTTATGAAGTCAGTGAGGTAGTGATGTCAAATTTGCACGCTCGTGCATACGCGATGATTCCACCCTCAGAAGCTCAACTTTTATTCGTTTCAGTTTAAAATGACTTCTCCTAGTCCTCCAGCTGAGAAGAAGACCATTGCAATGCAGATCGCAGTGCAGTTAAACCCACACCATCACCACACCCATGTACAGAAATCACACCAACTCAACCAAAACGATCCCGGAGATTACAAACATGTCTCAAGTATTGAATCAAACAAACCAAGGCTCATTGATAGCTGTGGGTTTCGGTGAGAAGCTATCGGCTTGACTACCTTCAATATTATGGCTGAGGCTTTACCAAAAGCTAAGCGAATAACCCGGATGAACCCGTGCTGCGTGCGAGCGATATTTAGAAAGCAACGTTAGTGATATCTGTCAGTCGTTGTGACAGAATGTTTGGAATGCACAGCACAGAGCTTTGCAGGTTTACTCTGGCATCATAAGGAGTCGTTCCTCATTCTGAACACTTTACACAGCACGTGAATGAATATTTGCATTTCGGCTGTCAAGATGGGAAAGTAGAGTGATCCGAGAGAGCAGATCTGAGATTGCATAGTATATGCAGTGAAGCCCAATTCCACTGAAGTATAACACTGTAACACACTTTCCTGGATAAGTCACGATACTACTGTACCACCACAAAGCTACGAAGTCTTGCCACCAGAACTCTAAACGCAAATTCATTTCAGATGTATAGTACACCCACGCACAACCATTTCCTACAGAAGTAACTCGCCGGTTTGAAGCATTTTAACCAACTGTAGCGTCAGGAAAGGTCATTACATTCATGCCACTCGTTCTCGCCCGAGGAAGATATCAGATTTTATTTTAATGGAGTCGGTTATTATACATAACTAGTTGGTGACACTGCTTAGAGTGCTCTTAAGCAGCATTTATCAAATAGTATAATAAAATTTGAATAAAATAAAGTCACCTGCACATATCACATATCCGGAGCTATCTATAATACACAATCTGAGACTAAGAAAAGCATCGAGCAGGGGGGAATTAAACACTGAAGTTCTCCAAAGGCTCCTCCTATCACGCCTCCACAGAGACGAGGCAAAACCCAGGCGCGCGCACACGCACACACACACACGCACACACACACACACACACACACACACACACAGTAGAAAAAGAGAATCACAGGTGAACAGGTGACTTCACAATCAGAGAAAAATAATAAATTCCCAAAAACATCATTTCATTTCTCAATAGCAATATTCTGCACGTATACATACACTAGATCACAAGGAGCATTCTCTCTCTCTCTCTCTCTCTCTCTCTCTGCATCACTGTCACTCACTCTCATCACCACACTCTTGTGCCTCTTCTTCCTTACCTTAGTTGTAACAATACACAGACAATCCATCGTGAGCCCGATAGCTCAGCCAAGATGCCAATTCATCGCCACTAATTCGGCCAGAATGGAGAGAACAATTTTTTTTAAAGAAGAGGAGAGAAACACTAAGGCACAGGAAGAGCTAGCGTATACAGAATTGAGCTCTTCTCTACACAGCTAAGTGCAACAGAAGCAGCCGCACACATGATGCTAGCAGGAGCGCACGGCGCAGCGCGGGCTGGCCACAGCCACACGGCACGGCTGCCTTTCACAGACACAGAGTTAGGGAGCGAGAAATACAGAGAGAGTGAGAGAGAGAGAGAGAGAGAGAGAGAGAGAGAGAGAGAGAGAGACGAGGCTGCTGTTGCTGAGAGCACAGAGAATCCCTCCTCTACAAGATCAGTGCAGAGATCAGCTCTCACACAGTGCTGACTGCCTGCCTCACAAGAAAACAATCACAGAATCTCAAATCAGTCGTGTTGTCGAACCCTGGAGCTTTCCGTCAGCTTGCGTTAGGATTCGTCCCCCTTTTCTAAAGTGATGCTGAGATACACGGCTTTAGTTCTGCAGAGAAATCAAATGCCGGGAAATCAAAGAAACCCTACAGTGAAACAGATTCCACAGTCTTAATGGCCAGTTCTTGACCTTGAATATAAAAAGACGTTTTATTTTTAAGCACGTGAGCATTTAAAACTGAGCATTTCAAATGACTTGAATTGTCTACTGAAGCACAGGCAAGAGGATGATATCCAATGCAGCAAGACAAATGAGTCAAATGCGGAAGGAATGGATTTTTTATGAGCCGTCAGCAATGGTTTTGCAGTTAAAGATTTAGTAGTGATTTAAAGTTTTAGTAGTGTGTGTGTAAGAGAGAGAGAGAGAGAGAGAGAGAGAGAGAGAGAGAGAGAGAGAGAGCGCACATTTATACTATCACACACAAAGTGCTGGGATTTTTGCTGTTCTCTAAGGCTTCAGGCATGAATCATACAGATGTGGGCTAATTCTGCATCCGGTTCTCTCTCTGCCGCACTCCGGAGCCAAATGAAGAACTCAGAACGTCGCTAATCTCATCACGATAACACACAGAAGCGAGCGACTGAGAGGTGCGGATTTAGTAGTGCTTGTTCACACAGGGGCTGCTACGTGCCAACCACAACACAATGGACAAACCGATACACAAAGACGGAGATGGAAATACACTGGGATACACTACAGGATCCCTGCCTGGGTTCTCGGACAGTGCGAGATATCGCATCTACTCTAGATATGATTTCAGCAGTGAGGACAGCGCTAAAGGAGGACGAGTAAAATGCTACTGTATCCTGTAGTAAGCTATTCAGGGGTATGAATCACTAGGCACATCGCATTTAAATTCGATTCTGATTCGAGACATGAAAACAAAAAACTATTCTGTACGCATACAATTCTGTTCCGATTCGAGTTTGTTTAAAATGATTATTTCCGAAGCAGTCCAGTAGACGATATGTAAACGAAGCATCTTAGCTTCGGTAAATACTACATACAGTACTTTGCTCAAAAAAGTGCTTCTGTACATCTTGCTGTTTGGATCCAGTGTGTGAAGCCAGTCAAAAAACTCAAACTTGATCCCAACTTTCATTCCTGGATCACATCCTGTGGAATCACCACACACACACACACACACACAGGCATGTGTGCACACTTAAGCTGTTCAGCACACAGGTCTGAGCCTCTTTAAGCGATCGTTTTATGCAGATAGAGCGCTTTAAATTCATTCACGTGACATTTTGCCATAACCTCAGTGGGATCGTTAGCAAATGGGGCAGACAAGATGCAGAAAGCAGACCTTATCTTCACGTGGATAAGGGTGTAAAAACTCAGGACTTTATTGGTGTAGTCCTTGCACAAATACTAGCTGTAGTGGTAAATGGTAAATGGCGCACTTATATAGCGCTTTTATCTAAAGCGCTTTACACTGTGTCTCATTCACCCATTCACACACACACTCACACACACCAATGGTAGCAGAGTTGCCATGCAAGGTGCTAACTTGCTATCGGGGGCAACTTAGGGTTTAGTGTCTTGCCCAAGGACACTTCGGCATGTGGAGTCATCCGGGCCGGGAATCGAACCACCAACCCTACGATTAGTGGATTAGTGGACAACCCGCTCTACCGAATGAGCCACTATCCAAGATCCACAAACCCAATATATTTCATTACAATAATGTAAAAAAAAATCAAAATCCAACACATTTACTGTAATTGAAGGAGAGACTGCTGCGGCAGCACGTCATTCAGGTGGGAAAATCCAGAAAACTAAAAAAAACTTTTTGGATATTTTTAAGTGATATTTTTAAGTAAGGAAACACAGCAGCATACCCAGATGTGACACAGACACACCACACACACACACACACACACACACACACACACACACACACACACACACACACACCCCTAGGTTTGAAGATGAATCCATTTACAGGGCAGCAGGGGAGCCTGGAACCTATTCCAGGGAGCTCGGCGGGGGACACCCTGGACGGGCTGCCAACCCATCACAGAGCACTGTAGTGCACACATTCACACACTACGGACAATCTTGAAATGCAAGTCAGACATCCAACGCGTGTGTTTGGAATGGAGGGGAGGGGAGATTGGGTATAATTCATGCAAACTCCACGCACACAGGTAGGAGGCGGGATTTAGGTGTGAGGCAATCGTGCTAACCAATAAGCCACCATGCCCCAATATCTGAAGATTATAATTGTTATAGCTCATTGACATTGTATTTTAATCAGTGATAGTTGGTCATGCTATTAGACAAGAGAGCTAAAATCAAATATTTATCGATAGCTATTAGGGTTGAGCAATGTGTTATATAACAAGCTCTCATCAATGGCATAATACAAATGATGTGGAGCAAACTATCACAGACATAAACACATATTAGCTCCAACAAAGATCAAATCTTGGTGTGTAATCACCTGACATGGTGTCAATGATAAGACTTTATCAATATACAGTCTGGGTTTGAAAGAAATCAGCCCCAGCATAACTTCTTCACACCATTCTGTATATTTTTCTTATGATTTTCTCATGAAACTTTTTAGTAAATAGTAAGACCTAATGTGTCAATGTTGACATTTTTCCTTCTACCAAACTACCATGTAAATACTGTATCTGGAAAAAGTGAGTACACCCCTCACATTTTTGTAAATATCTGATGATATCTGTTCATGTGACAACACTGAAGAAATGACACTTTGCTACAATGTAAAGTAGTGAGTGTACAGCTTGTGTAACACTGTAAATTTGCTGTCCCCTCAAAATAACTCAACACACAGCCATTAATGTCTAAACCGCTGGAAACAAAAGTGAGTACACCCCTAAGTGAAAATGTCCAAATTAGGCCCAAAGTGTCAATATTTTGTGTGGACACCATTATTTTCCTGCACTGCCTTAACCCTCTTGGGCATGGAGTTCACCAGAGCTTTACAGGTTGCCTCTGAAGTCCTCTTCCACTCCGCCATGATAACATCATGGAGCTGATGGATTTTATGGACCTTGTGCTCCTCCACATTCAATACTCCACCTTGTGCTCCTCCACATTCAATACTCCACCTTGTGCTCCTCCACAATACTTTTTTTGAGATCCTCAGAGAGTTCTTTGCAGGTTTAACTTCCAATGACCAGTGTGAGGGAGTGTGAGAGCGATGACACCAAATTTAACACACCTGCTCCGCATTCACACCTGAGACCTTGTAACACTAACAAGTCACATGACACCGGGGAGGGAAATTGTGACAAAAATACAAAAATGTGAGGAGTGTACTCACTTTTGTGAGATACAGTACGTCTGTGAATAGAAATTTCAGGCTCTATTGTTTTGCGTATATATGAGTTTTCATATACCATCTATCCATCCATCCTCTACCGCTTACTCCTTTGTCAGGGTCACGGGGAACCTGGAGCCTATCCCAGGAAGCATTGGGCACAGGGCGGGGTACACCCTGGACAGGCTCCATTGCAGGGCACACTCACACACCAATTCATACACTACGGACACTTTAGACACCCCAATCATCCTACTATGCATGTCTTTGGACTGGGGGAGGAAAAACATTGAAGCACCGGGAGAATATGCAAACTCTGCACACACATGGCCCTGGCAGGACTCGAACCCCGGACCCTGGAGGTGTGAGGGTACTCACACTTGCTACCACTAAGCCACCGTGTGCCCCAGTTTTCATATACCATCCTTGCTAATATCAGATCATGTATTTCCATATTCATTTCATATTTACCATATATTGCACTAATTGCGATGCAGCCATTTTGTTGTGTTG
Source organism: Noturus placidus (assembly GCA_022414735.1). Taxonomy (NCBI): domain Eukaryota; kingdom Metazoa; phylum Chordata; class Actinopteri; order Siluriformes; family Ictaluridae; genus Noturus; species Noturus placidus. The sequence continues at coordinate 62,524 of JAFFST010042521.1, read as the reverse complement.
TCTGAGTTTACAGGAAACCATTATATTCCCTGGATAGGTCACTGCATTAATACCGATCATGCACTGTGCACACTATCCATCCATCCATCTTCAACCGCTTACTCCTTTTCAGGGTCACGGGGAACCTGGAGCCTATCCCAGGGAGCATCGGGCACAAGGTGGGGTAAACCCTGGACAGGGTGTCAGTCCATCGCAGGGCACAATCACATAAACATTCACATTCATTCACTACAGACACTTTAGACATGCCAATCAGCCTACCATGCACGTCTTTGGACTGGGGGAGGAAACCGGAGTACCCGGAGGAAACCCCCGACACACGGGGAGATGTGTAAGGTATATCAAATTCATTTCGGCATTTATTTTGTAAATATAAATGTATAAATATTATTTATTTATATTGTATCAGGATGGATACCAAAGCAACCAAGTTAATATATCAGTGTAAATAAAAACAACAATTAATATTGACGATAACTATAGGCAAAGGATGCATGTTAATGGGAAGCACTATTTATACGTCTGCATTTTGTGTTTTTCAGGGCAGCGGGTAGTTTGTATCATAGGGCGTCTTAACAATATGATCACAAACAGCTGAAATTGGGCTATTTGTAATGACATCATGGATTAATTTTTTTTAAATAAAAAATGAGTTGATAAACTGCATATGTGACTTTTTCTGGTTTATCATATAAGCACCATGCAACTACAGGTAATATTGTCATAGACTATGATTTGAAATAAAGTTTGCAGTGGATAAAATATATTGGGAAAATATCCTAAACTATTGGAACGGCAAGGCCAGTTTATTTGCTACTTATCAAAGACATTTAGGTTTTAAATCAAAAGATGGGTATGAGATGAGAGTTTTTGGAATTTAGTTTCTATTTCCTGGTAATTACATCTAGATGTTTTAAACAACATAAAACATACAACTTTTCATGTTAGAACTACTCTTGCTTGCAATAACTGCATCAAGCCCGTGACTCACTGACATCACCAAATTTTTGGTTTCTTCTTTTTTGATGCTTTTCCGGGTTTTATTGCAGCCTCTTTCAGTCATGGTTTGTTTCAGGGGTTTCTCCCTTCAGGAGGTGAAATGCTGTTCAGTTGGGTTAAGGTCTAGTGATTGACTTGGCCAGTCTAAAACTTTCCACTTTTTCCCCCCTGATGAAGTCCTTTGTTGAGGTGGCAGTGTGTTTTGGATCATTGTCTTATTGCATGATGAAGTTCCTCAGGATTAATTGGGATGAGTTTCTCTGTTAGCTGCCAGTCAAAATGTTCCTGTAAATGTCTGACTTCATTCTGCTGCCACCATCATGAGTTACATCTTCAATAAAGATTAGTGATTCTGTTCCAGAAGCAGCCATGCATGTCCAAGTCATGACACAACCATCACCATGTTTCACAGATCAGCTTGTATGTTTTGGATCATGAGTAGATCCTTTCTTTCATCATCACTTGGCCTTTCCATCACTTTGGTAGAGGTTAATCTTGGTTTCAGAACTTTTGTGGCTCATCTCTGTATTTCTTTGTGAATTCCATTCTGGCTTTCTGATTCTTACTGCTGATGAGTGGTTTGCATCTTGTGGTATGAACGCTATATTCCTTGTTCAAATGCTGGATTGTGATACCATCACCCCTTGGTTGTTGGTGATGTCACCGACTGTTGTGTTTGGGTTTTTCTTCAGCTCTCACAGTTATTTCTGCCATCAGTTGTTATTTTCCTTGGCTGAGCCATTTAGTGTCTGTTGCTCATTACACCAGTGGTTTCTTTCTCTTTCAGAACATTCCAGATTGTGGTATTGGCTATACCCAATATTTGTACAATGCCTCTGATTGAGTTTCCTTTTTTTATCAGCTTCAAAATGAATTGCTTTTCTCCCATAGACAGCTCTCTGATCTTCATGTTGGTTTATCCTTTTTAACAACAAATGCAATCTTCACAGGTGAACCTGAAGGCTAAAACCAATAGTAGATGTTCAGAGCTATTTATTGTTTAAACAATCAATTTAACAGGGCACACCTGGGTAACAAGAAACACCTGTCACATGTTCTATGCCGTTTAACACATCTACATATAAATATCAGGAAATACAAGCTGAAATACTAAATGCTCTTCTCATATTCATCTTTTGATCTCAAACCAAGTCTATCAGTCTACAGCAAAAACAAATTAATTCGGTCTTAGTTTCGGAGTGGACTGTAATTGTTTATAATTTATTTGAATGCCTCTCTTTGGAGTTTCTGCTTCTTATGGGTGCAAATGAGCATAGCAAGACATATGAGATTGTTCTAGAAACACATCCGGTGTCAACTGGCCTTCGGTGTATAATGATGTAATCTGTCAAGTCCTTAATGAAAGAATGAAAGAATGAACTCTTAAATTTTTTTTTTTTTTTAAACAATGCACTCAATTCAGAGGGAAAACGAATATACCACACCAAAGATAATTCATCAGTTTAGTAATTAAATCCAGATCAACCTAGAACTAAACCGAGAAACTACCATTTCTTTATACTTTGCGTGCATTTTAAAGTCAGTACCACGTTCCTTTACACACACATGTTTCAGTGCTCTGGGAATCGCTGCGCCGCCAGCTTTATACACATTCACAGTTTTAAAAGCACCACGCAGAGTCGCCTGAAACCTCCCACCTGCAGGTAGAGAACAGCGCTGCTGCATTTTAATGCAGCTGCCCTCTGCAGTGCCTTCATAAGGAGTTGCTGTGTGATTGTGTGTGTCTGTGCATGTGTGTCTGTGTTTGCTGCAGTGTGTGAGCAGTGTAAGCATCAGAGCTGTCTGTGTGGGCGAGAGGTGGCAATTACTGCAGATCCTCACGCCTCCCAGTCAGGAGTCAAACTGCAGAAAAGAATCCAAATGCCAAACCCACACTTGCACACGCACACACACACACACAAAACAGGCACATGTGAATGTACATGTAAGAATACACACATACCTCATACAGTCATAAGGCTCAGGATCCATGCAGAGTATCAGATGACTAATTATCATTATAACTCTCTCTCTCTCTCTCTCTCTCTCTCTCTGTGTGTACAATGTCCATCTATTACCCAGTAGATTTCCACATTAACATGTTGTATTATGATTCAGTAACTGCTGTATTCATCATCATTTGCGTGTAAAACCTTCAATCGCACTGTTTTGGTTTTATTCCACCAAAAAAAAAAAGTTAGCATCAGATATAATGTGTCTCTGTGGAGACGTAATGGCTATTAAAGCATTCGTTACTCATTAGTGCAAAATGTCTTCTGCAGACACCTGCAGGACAGGAGAGAAACAACTAACTGTTAATGCAGAGGCACATTTTTAAAGGACACAAATGGACCTCTGAATCTGGAGCACTGGTTTTGTGCCTCTGCGCACTCCACAGGCCTGACCGCTGATGATATGCTGTTTAGGATGCAGTAATTAACAGAGCTCTGTGAACGTGTGCACGTGTGTGAAAGAAAGAGAGATGTAAAAGAAGGGCAAAAAAAGATACTCCATTACGAGCTGTTTTTATTCCATCAGCCAGTACGTTTACACGGACAACAATAATCCGATATTAACCCGATTAAGACGATACTCAGATAAAGAAACTAGCATGTAAACAGTGATTATTGATGACCTTAATCCAACTAAAGTCATACTCGAAGTAAACACAAATCGACATGTGGAGTATTCCTGTTTTAGTCACATCTTAATCACACTATTAACGTCGTGTGGGACTTTTCACCACATTTTGCGACAGGACATGTACACACAAGGCAGTGCTCAACCGTTTGACGGCGAATAAGAGCATGTCCGAAACTGCATACTTACCTGCTATATAGTATGAGATATACATGTATTTTAGCTACTATATAGTAGGTAAGTATGTGGTTTGAGACGCAGCTCATGGCTTCAATCAGTCGTCTATTAGCACATACAGCATGACAAATAATTAACTGCATGTGAAGCTTTCATAAAATAAAAAATTAAACTGTATACGGTACAATAACAAATTCAATTCAATTCAATTTTATTTGTATAGCGCTTTTTACAATAGACATTGTCTCAAAGCAGCTTTACAGGAATATAAACACAGTACACACACAGTAAAAGTGAGAAATTATCCCAACTGAGCAAGACACTGAGTGGCGACAATGGCAAGGAAAAACTCCCTAAGGTGTTAAGAGTAAGAAACCTTGAGAGGAACCAGACTCAGAAGGGAACCCATCCTCATCTGGGTAACAACATCTATTCTTAAAGAGATAATAATTGATTTATATGTAATCTGTTTGGTTTATAAGAAGCCTTTGTCCCAGCATTCTGGATTTGGAGTAGATGAGAGCTCCATCCAGAAGTAGGACCTCCGAGACCGATCATGCAGGTCCGGAGAGCAGAAAGGACCAGGATCAACAAAGATGAACTGTATGTTGATACATGAAATTCTGGAGGGAACATCGGACGGCGTGGCATGGGGACGTAATGACGTGTGCCGTTAATCGCTCTGTGTTCTATAACATGTAAAACGGGAACGTGAAAGGAATATTCTAAAAGCGACTCATGTAAACACCTTAATCAGAATATTGTCTTATTCAGAATACAGTCAATAATTAGATTACTGCTGTCCATGTAAACGTATTCACTAATGTGACTAAAACAGGAATACTCCACACGTCTTATTTGGATTTGTGTTTACTACGAGTATGACTTTAGTCAGATTAAGGTAATCAATAATCGCTGTTTACATGCTAGTTTCAGAGTATCGTATTAATCAGGTTAATATCGGATTATTGTTGTCCATGTAAACATACTGACATATTGTGTATAATTATTATTATTTCTATGTATTTCAATAAATGACTGAATGCTGCGTTGCACCATCTTGTTTATGGTTACATAGTGATTTGTGGCGGCTGTGGCTCAGTCGGTAGAGCGGACTGTCCACTAATTGTAGGGTTGGTGGTTCGAATCCCGGCCTGGATGACTTCACATGTCGAAGTGTCCTTGGGCAAGACACTGAACCCTAAGTTGCCCCCAATGGCAAGCTAGCACCTTGCATGGCAGCTCTGCTACCATTGGTGTGTGAGTGTGTCTCATTAGTAAGTCGCTTTGGATAAAAGCGTCTGCTAAATGAATAAATGTAAATGTAATTTTTACGTTCTCAGCTACGGCGGTATAACAGCTTATTTCCAGTCGCCGTAACTGTTCGCAGCTGCTGCTTACAGTCCCTACTGTCTGTGAGGTCTGGGAATACACCCTGGATGGGATGACAGTCCATCGCAGGGCACCATTCACACACACACATTAATACACAGGAGAAAATGAAGGTAGCAAATCCACCTAGCAGCATTTCTGAGAAGTTTGAGGAAGATAGAGAACTCGGACAAATCCCACATGAACATGAGGAAACATGCGAATCTCAGCATTGATGCTATGAACTACAGTCAAAGGATTAATGGAAAACCCAACATAAGGTGCCTTAGAAAATACCCTTTCATACCGAATGCAAAACGATTAATCACCTTTGGCTAATTCACGCCTGCAGGATAGGTGGCGCTATCCGAGAATGCATTTTCCACCTGCACAATAGGTGGCGCAACCCACTATTCAGCTGATTAGCCTATAGTCTTTGCCAGATTCGAAGAATCACTTAAATGTTGGCGCGTAGCAAAACAAGGCACACAAACTGTCAAGAAGCTCAGAAAAAGAAAGGAATTGAATTTGAAAATGGATTCTGCTATGCTTTTTATCAGAAAGTTCTCTGTTCTCAAACACCAGTGATAACAACAACCCAACATCCGTTCTCTTCTCTTCTTCCGGAATATTCTTCATCGGGCGTCTACACTGGTTTTCAAAACAGCTTTCTGTGCTATAGCGCCACCATTCTCGCCCCTTTGTGCAACACCAGCGACTCCGGGTACATGATCTAAAGCTGAAATCTAATTCGACGGCCCATTTCATGGCAGAAAAATCTCACTTTTTCACGGATCGATTGATCGCGCCCGGTGTGAATAGCGCTATTGTTTCGATTCAACAGCGTCATCACGTCATACATTCGCTTCACTTAATCGCGCTCGGTGTGAAAGGCCCTTAAGGTGTTGAGCCACCATACTGCTCATGTTGATAGTTGGATCACTTCTGGCATTGTCAGTCAACTTAAGAGCTTTTGCTTTACAGTTTTCTTTGCATATCCACTAATGCACGAACATCACAGTCATAAAATGTGCGCTTTCAACTCCAATTTCCAACTCTATTAACTGATGCCTTTCCCATAGTTGTAAAAACAAACCCCACTTTAGTCAGCATTCCAACTGAAACACAGCCAGTTGAGCAGCATCTCTGACTGAAGATCCTGCCACCATTCAAAGTACCGTATTTTCCGCACTATAAGGCGCACCGGATTATAAGGCGCAGTCTCAATTACGGGGTCTATTTTCTGTACTTGACCGATACATAAGGCGCACCGTGTTATAAGGTGCATACGGTTGTTACGCCAACCAAAGTCACACATTTTTACAGATTTTGGAACTCGGTCCACACATAAGGCGCACCGGATTATTAGGCACACGGCCGATTTTTGAGAAAATTTAAGGCGTTTAGGTGCGCCTTATAGCGCGGAAAATACGGTACCTTAGATCTCTTCATTTGGCCATCTTGATAATTGGTGCAATTTTCAAGTCTTGCCCTAGATTCTCAATCGTGTTAAGAGCAGTGACTGGTCTATTTTAAAACAATCGGTAACTTGGATTTGAACCACTCCAGCATATATTTGGCAGCGTGCTTAAGGTCGCTGTTCTGTTGGAAATTAATCCACCAAAGTCTTAAATTTAATTCAGACTGGAACAGTTTTTTTAATCTAGGACTGCCCTGTATTTGGTTCCATCCATCTTGCTCTCAACTCAGATCACTTCCACAGTCTCTGCTGATAATCCCCACAACATGATGCTCCCATCACCATGCTTCGCTGTGAGGATTGTGTTCTCGGCTTTGGGTTTTCACCAAACCAAACCATAGTACATAGCACCAAGTACCAACAAACTCTGGGGCCTTCCAGGACCTGTTGCATTAATAGTGAGGTTTTAATTCTGTACAAATCCTTAACATTTAATATCAATTATGTAAATTTCAGTTCCAAGTTATAACACCACAACATGTACAAATAAATAAATAAATAAATAAATAAATAAATAAATAAATAAAAATTTAAAAGCACTGTAACTCTTGGTCATGGACAGCATATTTTTTTCTAACATATAGGCAAACGTTATTAACACCCCATTTTGAAGTACCCTAGACTTCACACCTTAATGCTTGTCCATGAAGTTATGTGTAAATGAGTTCAGTGTGGGCTGTCACAGGCCCAGACACAACACCCTAACCATTATCAGCAAATGGTGCGTGTGTGTAGTGTGATGTCGAGAACAAAACCTGGTGTTTAATGCCTCAACAGTCCAAGCAGAGTGGTTACATCATACCCTCATTAACAGGAAGAGAAATGAAAAGAAAATATAGCATCTGGGAGGAAGATTTCTGGCTGCAGCACAGAGGCTTTTCCTGCTGTAAACACTACAGGCTGAAAATCCGCTGCTTTCTGCACTAAACAGGAAGGTGACAAGCATTTAACATACTCGCTAGTTACTGCATGGATGTATTTATATATACAGTATACTGAGCTGGTAAGCATCGATGGTGTTAAGTGTGTAAGGGGAAATGAGTGTTTGTGTCTGTATTAACTCCCCAGGAACCTGGTAGTAGTGTAATGAGGGTGTAGTGCTTTAATTGACACCATGGTAAGACTCACCTCTGCACTCGCATTGCTGTCAGCTACAGGCTCCTCGGCATGGCTTTTCTCTATCACCTGCACATACAGAAACACACACACATTCACAAAACTATCCCCTCCCCCCCAACAACAACCTTATTACCCTTTTTTGTTTTTATATTTACAAAAAAAAAAAAGCCACATTTATTCTTAGAGCAGCAGGTCTCTACTCTCACATACACAACTTTGCGTCAAGGCAGTCAAGGCAGTGATACTCAATAAGCAGAACCTAGTCCGTGTCCATGTTCTAAATTCACTTTTATTAAGTACAACATTTCAGAGTGATAAAAACTCTCTTATTTGTCCTCTATGGACCTTTAGTTTTGTGGAAATGTTTACATTTGAGTACCCGTGGTATAAGGAATTACGGTTCTGTATCAAGGGTTGTGTTGTTAAATACTTAAAACCTCATTTGGGAATTGTTTCAAAAACGGGTTCATTTTGTGTCCATTTCTTTCCATTTTTGTACAAATATATTCAATCTCAAAAATCATGTTTTTCTCTGTATATATAAAAATAAAAATAAAACATTGTCACTGTCTAATTGAAGCATACTATTCTTTTAGAGATTTTAGAGCATGTTGCTGACTCAAAGCTCCAGAGTCCCCAGTTCAATCCTCAACTCAGGTTACTGTGTTCACTTTGGTCAGGCAGTGGTGGCTTAGTTAAGGCGCTGGGTTACTGATCGAAACGTCAGTTTCGAAACATCGAAAAGCTGCCACTGTTGGGCCCTTGAGCAAGACCCTTAGCCCTCTCTGCTCCAGGGGTGCTGTATCATAGCTAACACCGCACTCAAATTCCTATCGTGCTGGGGTATCATTATTTTTACATTTTGTAGTGTTACAACATGGAACTGAAATTGACATAATTGGTATTAAATGTACTGAATTGAAACCTCACTATAAATACACCAGTTCCTGGACGGCCCCAGAGTTTGTTGATACTTAGCACTAAGAATTATGGTTTGGTGAAAACCCAACACTGGGAACACCATCCTCACAATAAAGCATAGTGACGGGAGCATCATTTTGTGGGGATGATCAGCAAGGATTTGAAACTGATCTGAGTTGAGGGCAAGATAGGTGGAACCAAATACAGGGCAGTCCAGGGGCGCTGTATCATGGCTGATCCTGTGCTCTGACCCCAACTTACTACCATGCTGGGGTATGCGAAGAAAAGAATTTCACTATGCCGTAATATATACGTGACCAATAAAGACTCATTATCATTGTCATTATCACTTGTTCTCCCTGTGTTTGTGTGGGTTTCCTCAAGGTTTTGCTGTTTTCTCCCACTGTCCAAAAACGTGCTGGTCAGTGAACTGGCTGCACTAAATTGCCTGAATGTGTGAATCAGAGTGAGAATGTGTGTGTATCGTGTCTTGTAATGGTGTATATTCTTGCCTTGCGTGTTCGCAGGACAGGCTTCTGGATCCACCGAGACCCTGACTATGATAAAGCGTTTACTAAAGAGGAAGGAATTGCGAAAAAGTTTGTTCTGTTAGTATTCAGGTGATGAAGTCACTCTTGCCTATTATATTTCCTCTAAATTTTCTGGAATTCTTGAATCAAGATGGGAAGTACATGACCCTGTCGACGAGAACATGTCCAGTTAAGTCCCTGGCATTTGTACAACAGATGTATTGTATATAATTTGGGGCTTTGGCTCAGGTGGTTGCCCACTAATTATAGGGTTGGCGGTTCGATTCTCGGCCCACATGACTCCACATGCTGAAGACACTGCACCCCGAGTTGCTCCCGATGGCAAGTTAGTGCCCTGCATGGCAGCTCTGCTACCAGTGGTGTGTGAGTGTGTGTGTATGGGTGAATGAGACGCAGTGTAAAGCACTTTGGATAAAAGCACTATATAAGTGCGCCATTTACCATTTTACAGTATCTCACAAAAGTGAGTACACCCCTCACATTCTTGTAAATATTTGATGATAACTTTTCATGTAACAACACTGAAGAAATGACACTGTGCTACAATGTAAAGTAGTGAGTGTACAGCTTGTGTAACAGTGTGAATTTGCTGTCCCCTCAAAATAACTCAACACACAGACATTAATGTCTAAACCGCTGGCAACAAAAGTGAGTACACCCCTAAGTGAAAATATTCAGTGTTTTCACATGAAAAGATATAATCAAATATTTACAAAAATGTGATACTGTATTTACCATGATGCTATAGAGACTTGATATTGGCTCTAAATAACTGAACACACCTTTGGAAAAGATAAGCTTTCAGCAAAGTGCATCCTTGCAGAAATATACATTGGCCTTTCCAATTACTCCCCATTCCCAGCTCCTATTAATACATCTCATTTCTTTATGCTACTCAATAAATTAGATTGAATTCAGTACCAACCGGCTACACTGAATATATTTCCAAAGAATCATCGAAATGAGTCAGAAAAGCGGAATCGTAGGTTCCTGTCTCTTATTATTGCGTATTTGAGATAACAAGAACATTAACTGACATTTCTTCTCTTCCATTCCTGAAACACTGTATGGTGGAATAAAATACTGCAGTGAAAACGTCAAGGTCTGTTGTAAAAAAACGTACACAATCCAAGAAATGACTGGAAATGACTGTCGTTCTGAGAAATCGGAATATGAAATATTAGTACTCATAAACATCATGCATAATACATAATACACACTTCTTACCACCATTACCCCACCACACACACACACACACACACACACACGCAACTAGTCAATATAGCACAGTCACAGACACACACACACAACTACTGAGGTTCAGATGACCGGTCTCCTCTGATCCTGGGGTCAGAAAAGGAAAGACATATGGTAAAGAGAGAATAATAAGGCTTTGTGATGTAGGTCCCTGCCCAGTTGACCCCATTCCACACCAACAATCAGCTCGACCATGACTGATTCTCGGCTGAAACGTATGTTTGCTGCGTTTTAACCAAGCCTGTATGGCCTAGTTAACACAAAGCACACAGGGAGGCTGACCACTTACACAAAGCTTAGTGAGAAAAAAATAAAACCAGGCTGATGCTGTTTTGTAAACACACCATCAAGTTCAGATTAAATGCCATGCTTTATTAAGCAGCCCAAATGCCACATTTCAGGTGTAAATATTCATGAAATAACTTACCTGAGTCTATTGTGTGCAATAATTTAAAAGTACAGTGAGTGAGATGTAATGAAATACACAGAACCGTCCTCACAGAAGGATGGAGTGCATGAGGGAAGTGTATATGCATACACATCACTAACCCCCCCTAGTGGAAACAGCCATGCTGATACTAGTCTTAAATTCATTGCATTCAGCTACTTGAAAAACCTTCAGCTTTTGTTTAGACAGGACTTACAGTAAGGACACTTAAGAGTTAAAAAGCCCCTGAAATCTAAAGTTATGTTATAGATACCAATATGACAGTATATCTAGGAAGAAAATAACACAAACATGTTTGGGAGTTTGCTGTTCTCAATATTTAGCTAATCCTCAAGTTTGGCGTATCTCGAACATTATTGGCCGCTGTGTAAATCAGTTGAGCACTTCAACATGTCGTCCCCTCTAACTTCCTGTTAGAATCAAGTCACAACTGTCCTTTCACAGGCTTGCAATGGTAAAATTGTCAATTAAACGTCAACTTACATTATAGCATAATTTTTTTCTTGAAGTTAATACGACAAAAAAAATGCAGCCTGCATTTCTTATATATCTGCATAAATATGACCAAAAACTTTTTTGAGGAAAAAAATCCAATATAAATATCTGTGAGTGGCGAAAGTATGTGAACCTCTAGGATTAGCAGTTTCTTTAGTAGCTGAAATTAGAGTCCGGTGCTTTCAATTAATGGGATGACATTAAGTGTGTCAGGTGTGAGTGTGCACTCTGTTTTATTTATAGAACATGGATCTATCAAAGTCTGATCTTCATAACACATGACTGTGAAGGTGTATCATGGCACGAACAAAGGAGATTTCTGAGGACCTCAGAAAAAGAGTTGATGATGCTCTTCAGGCAGGAAACGGTTTCAAAACCATCTCTAAACAGATTGGACTCCACCAATCCACAGTCAGATAGATTGTGTAGAAATGGAGGAAATTCAAGACCATTGTTACCCTTAGCAGGAGTGGGGACCAACAAGATCACTCCAAGTGCAAGACATGTAATAGTCATTGAGGTTAACTAGAGGTACCTAGGGTAACTTCTAAGCATCTAAAGGTCTCTTGTTAATGTTCATTGTTAGTGAACAACAATGATGTACATGGCAGGGTTTTAAGGAGAAAGTCACTGCTCTCCAAAACATTGCTGCCATCTGCAGTTTGCTAACAATCATATGGACAAGCCTATTGGAAGGAGGCTATTGGGAAAATGTGGTTGGATAAGACCAAAATAGAATGATCCCATTTGTGAAACATGCTGGTGGAAGTATCATGGTTTAGGTCTGTTTTGCTGCATCTGGACGAGGACGACTTGCCATCATTGATGAAACAATAAATTCTAAAGGCCAATGTCAGACATGATCTGATTCTCAAGAGAAAGTGATCCTAAGACCATGAGCCTAAGCACACAAGTCGTTCAACCAAAGAATGGTTAAATAAAAATAAAGTTAATGTTTTGGAATGGACAAGTCAAAGTCCTGACCTTAATCCAATAGAAAGGTTGTGGAAGGACCTGAAGCAAGCAGTTCATGTGAGGAAACCCACCACCATCCCAGAGTTGAAGCTGTTCTGTACTGAGAAAAGGGCTAAAATTCCTCCAAGCCGATGTGCAGGACTGATCAACAGTTACTGAAACATTTAGTCGCAGTTATTTCTGCACATGGGGGTCACACCAGATACTGTAAGCGAAGGTTTGATTACTTTTGCCACTTACAGATATGTAATATTAGATCATTTACCAAGTGTACCAATTTTTGTCTCATTTGTTTAATTGGGTTCACTTTATCTACTTTTAGGACTTATGTGAAAAGCTGATGATGTTTTATATGGAATATAGAAAATTCTAAAGGGTACACAAACTTTGAAGCACCAAAGGTGCTTTAGGGCGGCTGTGGCTCAGTCGGTAGAGCGGGTTGTCCACTAATTCACTAACCGTGGGGTTGGCGGTTCGAATCCCGGCCCGGGTGACTCCCATGCCGAAGTGTCCTTGGGCAAGACACTGAACCCTAAGTTGCCCCCAATGGCAAGCTAGCACCTTGCATGCAGCTCTGCTACCATTGGTGTGTGAATGTGCTCTCATTAGTAAGTCGCTTGTAAATGTAAAAATGATATTTCTGTAAAGCTGCCTTGAGACAATGTACCATTGTAAAAAAGCGCTATACAAATTGATAAATTATTATTATTATTATTATTATTATTAATGTTCGCGAGCATACAGCATATGAATTACTGCGAATTACCCGTTGCTATAGAAATGATAACCTACTAGAATAAACACATTAATATAACCCAGTGATTTGTATTACAGATGGCACTGTACTCACAGCCATGCTGTTATAGAAAATTATTCAGTGCTATATTTTTAATGTGTTCATTTATTTTACTTAAGATCAATTTATAGCCAGGGGGGAATCTCCATCAGTAGTTCAGTAGAGTTTGGGCACTGATCAGGGAGTCGGCCATTTGAAAGTCTGCCTCAATCGCAGAATCCTTCCAGTGCAAAGAAACGTTCGCTCCCTTCAAAAAATAGTAATAATCAGGCATTGCACTGCAAAAACCATCCATGTTCAATAAGTTCCCTTACTGGAAATGACATCATGTTTTCTGAAGCCTTTCAGCTTGAAAGAAATGGCGGACAAACTCTCTGCCAACTTTGTCTACAGATGTGAGCAGCTTGTTCTCGTTACTGTAGCTCTCAAAAGATTAGGGCGGCTGTGGCTCAGTCGGTAGAGCGGGTTGTCCACTAATCCACTAACCGTGGGGTTGGC
>JAFFST010042521.1:29440-39934 GCA_022414735.1 Noturus placidus | reverse complement strand
ATGACGTAATATATGGACGACCCCTAAAGCTTTCAAATGGTAGGACAGAAACGTCAGCGAAATGACAACTGGACACGCAGAAGTGATGCTACTCCTGGATCCCATGACAAAACTTCAATGAGTCTTGTCTTGAGTCTTCAAACTGCCAAGATGCACAACTAGGTTACAGGTTAAAACAAATTGGCATAATGCTACATAAAAACAAGCCAAATCCTCACCTGCTATTAGAAGTACATAAGGGCCTTATTTGTTCTGATTAGTGTAAAGCTGCTCGGAGGTCAGCTCCATATTGCAGCTGGGGAGGAACAAAACGGCTATTCTCCTTTTAGCAATATAAGCATCTCTGCAGGGGGAGATCGAGAGTGTGTTCATTTGCATTTAAATACAGCCTAATGACATCTAACGGCTTTCCCCCACAATTGGACAGCTGGTCCGAAAACCCCAGTGCACAGGATGTGCTTCACATCTCAACAACATGAAGTAAAAATGATGAACACTTTTACATTCAAACTTGCCAAAGAAAAAAATAATAAACTCCAAACACTCGTGATGAAGGAACGTAATTTAAAAGAGTGATGCATCAAATACTACCAAAGAGCACAATTTATTCAAATCCCTACTCGAAGAGACATAGGGGAAAGTTCAGCTATACATTTTTTTAAAAATACACAAGTACAATGTTTTTATCACACAGTGAAAGATAGGGAGTTCTAGCCTGATTACTAAACTCACAACATTGCTCCTGCATAGAGTACAAAATATGTAAATAATTTTATTGAACTTACAAGTGCAGAGAAACTCCGCTGGTCACTATGGACATGTAGCATGGAACGTGCTCACTGAAGCGCTGCGATGCTGTTTTGTGTGTGCGTGTGTGTGTGTGTGTGTGTGTATGCCCAAGCTAGCAGCCTGTGAGCAGCCTGCTTAATCCTCCCAGAGGCCTCTGTACAAATCAGACAATGACCTTATGCCGCCACACACACACACACACACACACACACATACACAGTTGCAATCAAAATGATTCAACCCCCATTGCAAATTTTACAGACTTTCAGCTGTTTGCAATGAACAAATCAAACAAAAGCGATTGAAATGGTTCAACACAATGAATGCTTCAAGTGGTTTCCCAGAATTCGACTGAAAATGCAACTTATTATGATTTCTCCAGTTTCAAAATTATTCACCCCCTTCATGGCAAGCATCTTTAGTACTTAGTAGAGCACCCTTTTGCTGCAAATGAGATGCAGAGCTTCTGGCAGCATTCCTGAGGAATCTTAGCCCTTATAAATAATTTTCAATTCAATTCAATTTGTATAGGTCCATGGCATGACTGTCTAAAAACAAGGAAAGATCAGAGACAATGTATTTTAGCTTGGAGAAAAATGTATTAATCTGCATGAGGCTGTCACCACACCATGTAAGCATCCCAAGGGGAAGCCTATTGTGCCCTGCTTACTAAACCTGTCTAAACCATGACAGCTGAGCAATCCATCTAATTGGAAAAAAATGCTCAATACAGAGAACCATTACATAAACAGAACAAATCTAATACTGCAAGTTATGCCAATTTCAAAGGGCAGTGTGGCTCAATGATTAGGGCTCTGAGTTATTGCTCAGAAGGTTGAGGGTTCAAGCCTCACCAAAGTGCTTAACTCTCTCTCTGTTCCAGGAGCACTGTATCATGGCTGACCCTGTGCTCTGAAAAAATGTCCAAGGTGTACCCCGCCTTGTGGCCGATGCTCCCTGGGATAGGCTCCAGGTTCCCCGTGACCCTGAAGGAAGGATAAGCGGTATAGAATACGGATGGATGGAAGTCTTCTTCTTCTAAATATCATCCGATATACTTTTATTGTCCATGCAGGAGCAGGTAGAACTAGAGTTACTCAAGGCCTGTTCTTAGAAACCAAACTTCTAGCTTTTGCTAGAGAGTCTGGTATTTTTTGGCCAAGAACTGCTATGTCACATTGACACTCAGCCATGTAATCAGTTATAACGAACATATCTTGCTTCAAAAAAACCCATTCAGTTTGGTTTTTTTTATTGAAAATGAATACACAGACATGCATATACAGTGGTGCTTGAAAGTTTGTGAACCCTTTCAGAATTTTCTATATATCTGCATAGATAGGACATAAAACAACATCAGATTTTCACACCTGAGAGTGGATAAAGAGAACCCAATTAAACAAGTGAGACAAAAATATTATACTTAGTCATTTATTTATTGAGGAAAATTATCAAATCTAAATCTGTGAGTGGCAAAATTATGTGAACCTCTAGGATTAGCAGTTCATTTGAGGTGAAATTAGAGTCAGGTTTTTTCAATCGGTAGCCGTTCATTTAGGGAGTTTTTTGGTCTATGTTTGTGCACTTCCAAACAAAAGGTTGTAGAATTCAGATCCAGAATAGAGACAACGGTTTTCTAAGGTACCTTGTTTTGACCAAATGTGGAGGAAGAATCACCGGTATCCTTAGATATGCATAATTTTGATCACTGGCAAGTGCACTATTAAAGCATAACAGATATAACCAGTCATTTCATTTCCAGCATTTCATTTCCAGAAGTCATCTTGGTTAAATTTAGCTAATTTAATGTGACTCAACTAGACAGCCTATCAGGATAAAGACGGTTGCATTCACAGTTAAAGCTTTTATTAATGAGACAGGCAGACAGTTCCAAACAATAGGCAAAAACAGCAAATGAGGAAAACACAGAAATGCAATACTTTGCACGGAACAAAGACACACAGGGGTATACATATAAAAACTATTCAAAAAGCATAACACAGAACAGCCGAGACACAACAAGTAACATTACAGGGGGCAGAGACAGGACAGAAACCAAAACAAACACACGCGTCAGGATAAGCAAAGTCTGACAACTGAAACTGAATGCTGATTGAGACCCCATGCTTCCTCGCCCGACATCAGTGCCTGACCTCACTAATGCTCTTGTGGATGAATGGACAAATCCCCACAGTCATGTTCCAAAATCTAGTAGAAAGCCTTCGCAGAAGAGTGGAGGTTACGGCAAAGGAGAATGAAATCTGGAATTGGTTGTTCAACAAGCACATATGGGTCATGGTGATGGTCATGTATCTATCATAGCTATAGATTATGTCACACTTTATACTTAGTTCATAAAACTGGCGAAGCGGAATAGAGTCCCAAACTACTGTTGTAAATTGGTATTAAACCCAAAGGCTAAAAGCATGACCTCAGCATGCAGAAGTAGCTATTGTGTAGGCATGTTAATGGTAATAATCCATTTATCATTGTATTCTTTCTGCTTCCCATTTTACAGTGTGTTCTCAATGTCACCTTTGCTGGGCTGTGCTTTTAATGGGTATTTATCCACTTGTTTTTTGCTATACATATGAATGAGAACATGTATTCAAGTAAAACAAAGAACGCATAGGCCACTGAAAGAGAGTTTATGTGCTGCGTTTCCATGGCAACCACAATAACGACCTGAAAAGATTTACAGATGAACAGCCTTAGCATGATCTTTCTCTCTCTCTCTCTCTCTCTCTCATACACACATGGGCTGAAGTTCAGCTACTCTTCTATTATGTAACAGGTGGGTGGGTGGGCCTGCAACATTAATCTCAGCTCCTTCCAACAAGAGATTATTCCAGTGTGGGCAGGAGCCCACCAAAAAAAAAAACACATACATACACACACACACACACACACACACACACACACACACACACACAATTATATACAAATTCTAACTCCAAAACATTCATAAAACATTCATTCATATGTGTTACAACTTCTGTGTGCAGCAGACATTAACAATAAAATGAAGAATATGTACTCATAGGCAGCAGGCGAGCAGCCAAAAACAATTCATTGATATTTCACAACTCATGAACAACCAGAAGACACAATCACACAACAATACCGCAAATGACTTCAATCAAAGGGTATACTTGCATCTACAATCAAAATTATTCAACCCCATCGCAAATCAGGTTTATTGTCAAAATTTACAGACTTTCAGCTGTTTGCAATGAACACATCGAACAAAAGCGGCTGAAATAATTCAACACAACGAATGCTTCCGATTTGGTTTCCCCAAATTCACCTGAAAATACAATTTATAATGATTTCTCCCTCGAGAAATCAAAAACCCTCGAGTGACTGCAAAAGACCTGCAGCAAGACTTGGTTGCAACAGGCACTGAGGTTTCAGTGAGCACAGTAAGGCATGTACTAAATGCATACAGTTTCCATGCCGTACACCACTATTGTCCTAAAAGCACAAGAAAAGTCGGTATGATGGATCAGTGGTATGTCTGGAGAAAGAAGAATGAAGAAAGAACACTCTGTCCACAGTCAAGCATGGTGGTGGCTCAATGATGCTGTGGAGCTGCTTTGAATCCTCTGGCACTGGAAACCTGCAGCGTGTGGAAGGCAAGATGGATTCATTGAAGTATCATTAAATACTAGGAGAAAACTTCATGCTGTCTGTGAGGAAGCTGCAGCTTGGGAATTATTGGACCTTCCAACAGGACAATGAATCCAAGCATACCTCAAATTCCACCAAGGCTTGGTTGCAGAAGAAGTCCTGGAAGATTCTACAGGGCCATCACAGTCACCTGACTTGAACCAAATTGAAAATCTCTGGTGGAATTTGAAGAAGGCAACAAATTTAACATTGCTGCACTTTTCTGCTAAAATGTCTAAATGTGATGGTTGATTATATTCCAATAACAACACATACAGTACCATTGTACGAGTAGTTTGACAACTCATTCTCTAGGTCTAGCTGTGGGCCTAGACACTCTGGCCATGCGAAAGGGGATTGATATTGGTGTTCTAGTAAGCTTTTCATGTGGGGTCACATGTATGCTACTGTTTCTTGTGTAACACAGCTACCCAATTCAACCCTGTGTCCTGACAAGTTTTTGGATTTAATTGTTCCATTTGTTCTTTCTACTAGTCCCCACAAATTGTGATTAATACACACGAGAGCTTATGTTTAATGCCCAATTGTTTTGTTGGGCAGCTAATTGAACTGTTTACAAAATAGCTGCCATTGTCTAAGCTAATCATTTGAGGTATATATCATTTGAGGTATTTTGGAATTGTTCCATTGCTAAACATTTAGCAGCTGTGTGTGCATCATTGTGGTTGGAATGTGGGTGGACTACTAATCAAATGGGCCTAAGGGACAAGGAATGTGTCCTATGTTGTTCAATATACCACCCATCCATCCATCCATCTTCAACCACTTACTCCTTTTCAGGGTCACGGGGGATGTTCAATATACCTGGGGTCAATTTACCTCAAATGTTGGTTATACAGCTGTTTATAGAACAAACACTGATTTATAAAGTACATGAACATATATAAACATACAGTATATAGTTTGCACACATTCTTGTTCCCTTGACTTATAACTCAATCCAAATGCTCAAGATTACTCACAGTTCCACATTTAGGGTCAATTTATAATGGGAAGGGTTCGAGTCTCTGTCACGAATCACACAGGGTTGAGCTGGAAGTAAGCGCAGGAGCGCTGTCTTTATTACTAAATCAAATTAACAAATAATAAACACGGGAACGCAATCTACATGGAGTTAGCGAGAAGATATGGAACCAGAGTCGGAACCCAAACAAAGACAGTGGATGCACAAGTAACTTACTACCTTACAACCACCTATGTCTTTTTTGCTGAAAGCTTTTTACTTTTTGGTTTAATTCATTAATCAGGAAACTGAAACTGAACTGGAACTTGGATGGGTGTCCTCTGCGGGGCAGGGCAGCAGGACGGTCTCCTTGGCTATGCAGGGAAGCAGGACGGCCTCCTCCACTGGGCTGGACAGCAGGACAGCTTCCTTGGCCGTGCAGGGCAGCAGGACGGCCTCCTCCACTGCGCTGAACAACAGGGCAGCTTTCTCGGCTGGCACGCGCTCTACAGCTGAGACCTCCCCATAGGTCTAACGCTGGAGCTCTGAGGTTAACATCTTAACCTCCGGCAGGAGTTCTACAGCTAAGACCTCCCCATAGGTCTCACGCTGGAGCTCTGAAGTTGCCATGTTAACCTCCGGTGGGAGCTCTACAGCCGAGACCTCCCCATAGGTCTCACGCTGGAGCTCTGAGGATGCTCTACTGCTGCTTTACTTCTTCCTACAACTGCTTCATCTTCTGCCTCCATTGCGCGGCTTCATACTCTGCCTGCTGCCTCCTGATCGCAGCTTGGTGCTCCTCCTGCTGCTTGCTTGGCATGGCAGGGCCCGCTGTCATTGGGGGGACCCAGGAGGCCCAAAAGTTCCCCTCCCGCCGTTTGCTTGGCAGGGCAGGACCCTCCTGCAGCGCTGTTTGCGTGGGGTGGCAGGGACCTCCGGCAGTGGGGGGACCCAGGAGGCCCAATATTTCCCTCCTGCTACTTCCATGGTATGACGCGTTATTCTGTCACGAATCACACAGGGTTGAGCTGGAAGTATGCGCAGGAGCGCTGTCTTTATTAATAAATCAAATAAACACCAATAAACACGGGAACACGGTCTACACTGAGTTAGCGAGAAGACCAGAGTTGAGGCAGGAAACAGGACATGAAAACAAATGACCGCTTAGCATGCTAAACTTAGATGCTACACCGTTATGCTTCTCGCACAGGTACCTAAACTACAACTAATAATAACACACCAAGTGTGCAGTCCCACGAGGGGCTTAAATAGCAAACATAATTACCTTTGAACATAAACACCTGGAACAAATCAACTACGAACTTAAAGTAAACCGAAAGCTCTAGCAGGAAGCAAACAAACCCAAACAAAGACAATGGATGCACAAGTAACTTACTACCTTACAACCACCTATGTCTTTTTTGCTGAAAGCTTTTTACTTTTTGGTTTAATTCATTAATCAGGAAAGTCAGTTATTTTAAGAAGCTCCATGGCCCTGTTCAATCCTGAGCTCTGGTTACTGTCTATGTGGTGTTCCACGTGTTCACTTGCTGTCAGCATTGGTGTCTTGTAATCTGATTTTTTGTTCCGTCTCACAAAAACATGATAGTTAATGGACCGGTGGCACTAAAATTATCCTTAAGTGTGAACATGTTTGAACGTGTGTGCATGATCGCATTGCCACCCCATGTAGGGTGTATTTCCACCTGATGCCGTGTTCCTAAGATTGCCTCCAGATCCACCACTACCCTGACCAGGACAGTGTGAAATCATTACTTATAAAATCTTTGAGAGTTATTTGTCTGAGAGACAAAACTGTACTTTCTCTTATTGTTTGAGTGGAAATTCATATTGTCAGTAATGTTTCTAATACAATCACTTATCCTTAATTTCCAGAAGGGTGACAATAATCCTGGATTTGACTGTATAATTGCTAGTTGAGCAGGACTGAACTGAACTGCTCTTCTATCATCAGAATGAATCTATACAGTAAAATATATCCAAAGGCAGAACTTGTTACTCAAAAACACTTGCAGGCTGATGATGGATCGTGCTTATGGTTTCATACAAGCCACGGCAGTATCAAGTCTTTCTAATCAAGGAGAATGGAAAGAGATAAAAGGCTAAATCAAGCTTATTATTATTTTAAACATTGGAGCTTGTGTCTTCTCACTACAAATCCAAATCTGGAAAATGGCTGTGTTCCCATGGCGACTAGCAGAGAATTAGCTTTAAGCTCAATGGCAATTATGCATGTTGGTCTCTGCTGTAGGAACTGATATTCATCAAGGCCAAAACATTGAATCACGAAACAGAAGGATGGCAGATTGTCCTCACAGTATTTCCAATGATGAGATGAGAAACTGAGAGAGAAAAAATAAAACACTTGTGTAATGGCACTACACCAACTCCAGTTTATCATAATATAGATCAGGGCATATTTAGGCCTCTGGAAAAGAGCTTTAAACAAGAAAGAAAAAAAAACTTTTGCACTGGACCCACTCTATGACAACACAAAACACCATGGTGCCCTCTGGTGGTGCCCTCCGTGCTGTAGTATATGGCAGATAAAATAAAGTCTTAGTTTACAGGTGCATCTAAAAAAATTAAAAATTCACCTGTACATTCAGACACACTCAATACAGTAGGCTGTCACAGGTTAGCACAGATGTCACCAGCTGCCATACTAATGTAATGCAATCTCTGCTGATGAGGATAGAAAACTAATTGTGAACTAAAACAACAAAGAAGGTCATCACATATTTGTCGGATATCAGAAAGCTCATGGTGACAAAAGCCTTTTAACAAAAGATTATAATTTTTGTAAACAGTTTTTCTGGGAATCCTTGGGTCCTGGCATTCATATAGGAGGCTACTTTGACACGTACCACCTCACACAGACCAAGTACACCCCACGTCATGGCAACGGTATTCTCTAACAGCATCAGCCTCTTTCAGCAGAATAACACGGCAAAGATTGTTCAGGAATGGTTTGAGAAACATGACAAAGAGATCAAGGTGTTGATTTGGCCTCCAAAGGAAGGTAGTAGATGCATTACTACACAAGTTATTATGTTTATTCACTTTGTATAACTTTTTTCCACCACAGTCACTGTTGCTATATAGACACAGGATTGTGTCTATATTTTCAAAAACTATGACATTTTATACATATTATGTATGATGTTTCATTATTTAATTGCTAGGGAACCTTCAAGAGGCCAGTTAAACGTATATGATTGGATTCTCTTTCATTTCCACAAGGTGGCAACATTTTACTGTCTGAAGTACACACAAAGTAGATCATGACTGTATTAATTAATGGTAGACCCAGAGAAGGTCAGCAGTTTGCATGTGTTAATCCTCTGGAGGAAAAGGCTTTGGAAAAAAAAGATTGCAGCATATTTATATCTGCAGGTCAGCATGTGCCTCCTACAGAAGAACAGGTAAAGATAAATCTGAAGCACTGATTCACTAAGAAGTGTCTAAACATAGTCCTAACATAGCCCATAAACATAGTCCATAGACCTAAGATCACTGATCTGGGATAAGACTACTCAGTTGAGATTTAAGACCACTGTCTTGTGATTATACACCACAGACCACTTATATAGATCTAAGATTACTGAACCGAGATCCAGGACCACCGACCTGAGATTTTATGGAGATACTAGAGATCCTGATCCTTTCTGCTCTCCGGACCTGCCTGATCCATTTCGGCTGTCCTACCTCTGGATGGAGCTCTCATCTACTCAAATTCCAGATTCCAATATGGCTGCTTCTAAGGTCAAACAAACTTCATATAAATCCATAATGAACTTTTTCACACTATCTGTTGTTACCCAGTTGAGGGTGGGTTCCCTTCTGAGTCTGAGTTTCTTCCTCTTAACATCTTAGGGAGTTTTTCCTCCCCACCGTCGCCACCAGCTTGCTCAATTGGGATAAATTCACACATTTAAAATCTGTATACCGTGTTGATATGTTTCTGTAAAGCTGCTTTCAGACAATGTCTATTGTAAAAAGCGCTATACAAATAAAATTGAATTGAGATTTTAGACCACCGACCTGAGATCTAAGATCACTGACCTAAGATACAATGGATATAGAAAAGTCTACATACCCCTAATAAAATGGCAAGTTTTTGTCAGCATGTTTTTCCACCATCAATGTGAAAATACAATGTATAAAAATGAAGTGAAAGCAATCACAAACATTATATGGGAAAATAGGAAAAATCTAAAAGTTTCAATAACCAGGACGCATAAGTGTACACACCCTTTTATAATTGAGGATGTGGCTGTGTTCAGAATGAACCAATCACATCCATGTTCAACAGAAATGATCATACAGCAATCATCGATGAAATTATCCTGATTTACTCCAACTAAAGACGAGCTGTTTCTGTAGGATTTTCTACACATCTTCTTGGTTTCATCTGACTGCTGAAGCCATGGTCCTCAAAGAGCTTAAATAGCATGCATAGTATCTCACTTTTTGAAAGGTATCAATCAGGAATGGGAAATAAAGAATTTCCAAAACATTAGATGTATCGTGGAACACTGTAAAGGCCATCGTCAATAAAATAGAGAAAATGGAGCACCACAGTATCATCACCAGGAACAGGACGTCCTCAAAAATTCACAAAAGGACAAGACAAAAACGTGCCAGGAAGGCTGCCAAGAGACCAACTGCAACAATAAACGAGCTGCAGGAATATCTGACAAGTACTGGTTACTCTATGCATGTGATAACAATCTCTCATTTTCTTCACATTTTTAGGGGTAGGGCGGTTTTTTTCTCAAAAAAAAAAATCATCAAGCTCAAATATATCACCCTAAAACATGTGGCAAAATGTGCTATGGTCTGATGAGACCAATTCCAAAACGTATGTTTGGTGCTAATAAAAAACTCCACCAAAAGAACAACATACAGTTGTTACGAATACTTGCGAAAGTATTCGGCCCCCTTGAACTGTTCGACCTTTTGCCACGTTTCAGGCCTGAAACATAAAGATATAAAGCTGTAATTTTTTGTGAAGAATCAACAACAGGTGGGACTCAATCATGAAGTGG
>JAFFST010042517.1:0-10544 GCA_022414735.1 Noturus placidus | reverse complement strand
CTGTATTCCTCCACCAGATCCTCTTCAATGCTCTGCCTTGTGCTTCCAGGCTCTTCAAGTTCTATATCTGTGTGACCGTAGATTTGGGTTTACCACCAGGAACACATTTAAAGGGTTCTTTAGATTTACATTTATTCAGGAATTTGTCTGATAAGTGAATTGACTACAGTGTAGCTAATAAGTGTTACAACAAACAATACAATCAATACAGCAGTGGGAAAACTGTGAGCTCCTGCACCGCACAATATCTTGAATTTCCAGGAGTTGAAACTCCCAACATTTTAAATAAACAAACTGGATGGTGTGAGATCTACCAGCAAACCCAAGAGCAAACTTCTCTCCGGCACTTCTCACAGAACATTGCGTAGTGTGTGTGCGCATGGCTAGCCTCTTCGCTACTACCTAACATCGCTACTTACTGACACCTACAGGACAACTTATGCCGTAACAAATTTCCTAACTTGAACAAAAATCAGACCATTTATCACTTGGTTGCACTCTCCCCTGCAATAAGTCAGCACCCTCGATGACTAAATCATTCAACACCTTTCAGCACTCATGGCGCTCTGTAATGCCTTTTCGAACAAGGCATCATCAATAGTGGTTAACACCTGGGACACCATATCTGCGCTCATACTCACTGCATTACAAGTGGATCTGGGTACATGAAAAGGATTTGTGTGAACACCAGCAGCTGTTTGCGTACGTCTCCTCACATCTGGAGATGGCACATTTCTCTTGACTGTTTTACCCAAGACACCAGTCTCAAATTCCCTTAACCGAACCTGCTCATCTTCAACCTCTGCATTCAGGACAACATCTTCTGATTCCACAGTGTCTCTGCCAGTATCAACAGGTACTTGTACCTGGCTACCTTCCAAGTTGTCATCGTCAACCTCTAAAGTACCCTCAGCCGCTGATCCTCCTGGCACACTTGAGGCCAAGCTTGAAAAAGGTTGTGAGACTTCCTCTACCACCACAAAATCTGTCTCAGAAGTGTCACTCCAGTCCACAGTGACAGGTGGTCTACCTAAGGTTGGCTTTATTTTACTCCTTGGCCTAGGAATGGGCACAGCACCCGGACGCAACTCTGTCCTGTGGACCCATTTAACTGCATCTCCCTCCAAAGGTTCCAACATGTAAGTAGTTCCTAATACATCTACAACCTTGTACACAAGCAGACCCCAGAGATCTTGAATCTTATTCCGGCCTGCAGGCCGATGGCGCAAGTACACCAACTCTCCTACACCAACATGGGGACAAAATTTTTTTCATTCTGTCGGGTCGTCCTCTCCTGAGCTTTTTGCTCTGAGTACTCCCTAGCCTATTCATGGGCGTACTTTAGTCTCTCTGAGCTCTCCGAGACCAACTTCCTACCCAACAACGCATCTATGGGCAGATGTGGCTGAACCCCAACGAGTAAATAATAAGGGGAAAATCCTGTAGTGGCATGCGGAGTCACATTATAGGCATGAACTACTTCGGGCAGGTGCTCTGGCCAACGGGTTTCTTTTCTGGAAACAATGTACGCAACAGGTTCGAGTCTTTTCACCCCATAGATTCTACACAATAGTTCAGCAATAATCTCGTTTTCAAAGTTTCTGCCTTGATCGGAGTGCAGCCGTTCTGGGACTCCTTACTTCATAAACCACTCTTTCAACAAAATTTTTGCTGTAGTGTCTGCCTTCTGATCCTTTGTGGGAATACCTGTGTGAATTTTGTAAACACATCGGTAACAACGAGAACATTTTCACGGAAATCAGAAGCAAGCTCTAGGACTGTGAAATCCACTGCAATCACCTATAGAGGCCTGGAAGCTAGAAATGCTCTCGCAGGGCCACGTACTTTGGGTTGAGGCATTTTTGTGAGGATGCAACGCTGGCACTTCTTTACCCATTCCTCCACATATTCATAAAGGCAAACCCAAAAACACCTCTGCTTCAGCAAACTAACTGTGTGTTCAATGCCCTGATGTCCCATACCATTGTGCACACTACTCAACACTTGTTCTTTCAAGCACCTGGTAGAAACAGCTGCCAGCAGCCACCATCAGAAGAGTCAGGTACAACCCAATAAAACAAGCCTTCCCTTTCTCTTATGAGGTCCCAATGCTTCAAAGATGGTTCACTGGCCCAGCTAAGGTATTCCTTACTGGAAGAACTGGTCTTTTCTTACTATACCAAAACCTGCTGAACTCTCTGATAATCGGGTCATTTTTCTGAAACTCAACTAGCTGTTCTTTGGTATAACCGGGAAGTGTAGGAGTGTTACTTTGAACGTTAGTGATGGCTTCTTCACCAGCCTCAATTGTATGCACCTGCCTAACCCGACAACACTCAACACCTTTCAAGGCAAGTTCAGGTTCCAAGATTGTCCCTCTACTAACCACACTACAAATTGCTACACACTCATCCCAATCAGCATCAGGATCAGGCTCAGGCTCCACTGTATCAGCGGCAGCGTTGCTCCGGCCCTGCCTGTATTTCACCTCAAAATTAAAAAACAGCCAGCTGCGCTGCCCATCTCTGTTCGATGACTACTAGTTTAGCAGTCTGCAAGTGACAGAGAGGATTGTTATCCATGATCACTTCCAAGTAAGTAGCCCCAAAATTTCTACGGCCCACTTAAGGGCCAGTAGCTCCAATTTCGTGCTACTGTAGTTGCGATCATTTCTCTCAGCATTGCGTAACCTCCTACTTGCATATGCAATGACCCTCTTCTCATCACCTTGCTTTTGGAAATGGATGGCTCCTAAACCAATCTGGCTTGCATCCGTTTCAAGGAGGAAAGGACAGGTGAAGTCAGCAAACCCTAGTACAGGGGCGGTGCTAAGCTTCTCCTTCAACTGGTTGAATGCACTGTGACATTCACATGACCAACGGGTAATAAAGTGGCGGTTACCCTTCATACATCTGCCTTCATGCAAGCAAGCATTCACCAGGTCATGCAAGGGTCCAGCTATCTTCGAGAAACCCTTCATAAACTTCCTATAGTAGCTACAAAACCCTAAAAATGACCTCAATCCTTTGATGGTATCAGGAGTCTTCCACTCACTGACAGCAGTGACCTTGATCGGATCAGGTGCAATCCCCTCTGCTGACACCTGATGACCAATAAATCTTACAGATTCCTGGAGAAAATAAAATTTTCCAGCTTGACCTTTAACCCGGTTTCAGCCAACCGTTTCAGCACCATCTCCAATCTTTCCAAGTGTTCCTCAAATGTCTGTAAAAACACCAGAATATCGTCCAAATACACTATCAAGACTTTCAAGATCAAATCACTCATGATGGCCTGCATGAGCCACTGAAAAGTCGACGTCCCGTTACATATCCCAAATGGCATCTGCTGATACTCAAATAAACCAAAAGGCGTAGTAAAATCTGTCTTGGCCCTATCTCTCTCACTCACCGCAATCTGATGGTACCCGGACGCCAAGTCAATGGTTGAAAATAACTTCCCTGAGGGCCTCAAAACTCTCGTCCATTGTGGGTAAAGTAAATGCACCACACTTGGTTTAACATTAGTGGTGCGCACTAGGACCATTGGAGAGGCATAAGCACTGACACTTTCCTGAATAACACCCTTCTTCAACAATCTAGCAATGTGCTCTCTAACCTCCTGATACTGGTTAGGGGGAATTCTCCTGTATGGCTGGTTCACGGGTATGTCATCAGTCAGCTGTATCTCATGTCGAACCTTGTCGGCATGACCCAAATCCTCATCCTCCAACGCAAACACACTTGAGTACTTATTTAGCACTGCTTTCAACTGGACCTGCTGTTCCAGCGTGCCTCCCATACTGACCTGGTCAAAAAGTGACTTGACCGGAGACTCACAACTGTGATTTGCACCTATCGTGATCTGCTCTGTGTCTGCAGAAATCCTCTGAAACCTCACCTCCCAGGATGCATCTGTACTGGAGCTGTCTACCACAAACAACACTCCCAGTCGGGCCCTAGGCTGAAGCCAAAGGTCTTTCTGTGACAGGTTAAGCACCCTTATGGGGCACACAGGTAACTCAGACGTGACTAATGTAGGCACTACAACCAAACCTTCTGGTAAAGGTGTATTTGCTGATTCTAATAACCACATAGAACCATTCCGCTTTCCTACTTCCACACTCTTAACCATAACTGTAGCTGCAGACCAAGCAGGCACATGCTCCGAAGTCTTACCTGCGACTCGAGCAAAGGACACCCGTTTGACTAACTCAACTGACTGTGCCTGTTGGAAAGCTGTCCTCCAGTTTGAATCAAGTCGACCATTTAAAGTGGTATCAAATTCAGCGTATACTATCTGTCGGCATTTTTTAATAATATCCATGCCGATGAGCAGTGATGCAGGTGACAGATTTTGAGTTTCTTTAACAATTAAGAACCCACAATCAGGTAAAGCCATCCCTAGGACCTCAACATCCAATTCCAGGTAACCCAAGTAGGGAATATCTAAACCGTTGGCTGCAGTGATCTTTAACCAACCGGATGTAGACAACACATCACTTTCATCCCCAAATAAATGCTCTCGTAAGAAACCCTCAGCAATAGTACTGACCTGACTACCAGTGTCTAGTAAGCAGGACACAGGCACACCCTTGATCTTCAGATCTACCATCGGGCATGTTCCAACAACCCGCTCAAAGAACCTGTCTCGACTAGTTCCTTCTGATGGTAAGCCAGAAATGGCCCCTTGGGCTGCCTGGCTCAGAGCAACTGAGGAACCTCATTTTTCTTGCTCTTCTGTAGTTTTGGCAACAATCTTGGGTTGTCCGCCATTCCACACTGTGCAACGTCTAGCTATATGCCCAACCCCACTACACCTGAAACAGATAGGAGGGGCCTTAGACAAAGGTGCTCAAGCCTGAGGAACTGACAGCAACCGTTGTAAAGCCAACTCCTTAACTGCTTTGGTGAGCTCCGAGACATTCTGTTCCTGCTCACATATTTGCTTGTTCTGCCGAGAAAATATCATCTAACACAGTAGATGTTTTGTTCTCAGCACCAACACTGGAACACTCAATTTCACCAAGCACTTCTGAATGGACTGGTCCGCTACTCACAGCCCTTGCAGGCCTGGTCTCTTCCATGGACCAAAGAATGGCCTCATTACAAATCTCTAGCAGTGTGAAGTTGGGCTTTTCTCTGATGGTCTTGCTCAGTTTCCGCCTTAACAAAGTGTTCCGCACCCCCTCTACAAACTGATCACGCAATATCACCTGCTCATTTGCCAAGCCTCCTACAGATTGTTTTGAAACAGAGCTTAAAATGCGAGAAAGTACGTGAGCGTAATTCCAAAGCCTTTCACCCTCTAATTGTTTGTGATTTTAAAAGGTTTGTAACAATTGAGTCCCACTATGCCGTTCCCCAAATGCCTCACGCAAGGAAGTGAAGAGATCACCAGCCTGCATGGACTGATTTCCCACACATAAACACACCTCTTCTAGTGCAGAGCCCCTCAAGTATGAGACAATGAGATTGATCTCTAGCTCTTAGAACCCTTTCCACCTCCTCAATAAACTCCTCGATTGACCTCCCATCTCGGCTGTACTCCCTGCTAAAAGGTTGAACCTGACGTTCTCAAGGAACATGAATATAAGAGCGGGTCGGATTGCCCCCACCAGTAGCTCTATGTACCAGGGTATCATTCCTCCAATACCTTAACTCCTGAATTTGACCTCTCATTTGCTCTAGTACATCATTACCCACAGCCCCCTCAATAGGAGCCTGCACACCCCCTACTGGCATTTCTTCTGAGTCTGACATTTTACAAGATTAGATCGGATAGGAATTTCTGAAGATTAAATCAATTTTAGTGGAGTTAAAGTCCTTGGCTTAAAATTCATTAAATCCTCTCAGTCCTTTCAGTACCTCGGGCACACCCACACTCTAGCACACTGCCTCGGGATGCAGCTGTGAAATCCTGGGAGCTAAAACTATTCCATGCAGAACCAGGCTGTGCAGTAACTGTCACTCCGGTACACTGGAAACCCTCTGACAGTCCCACGCTGATCACAGCCTCCACTCCAACAAATCTTCACCACAGCTGTATTGTCTGTCTTAGTTATGCTATTTATTGAACATTGGTCAAATTGAATAAACAACCCCACTCCTGGTACCAAAAATGTGTGGCCGTGGATTTGGGTTTACCACCAGGAACACATTTAAAGGGTTCTTTAGATTTACATTTATTCAGTAATTTGTCTGATAAGTGAATTGACTACAGTGTAGCTAACAAGTTTTACAACAAACAATACAGACAATATAGCAGTGGGAAAACTGTGAGCTCCTGCACCGCACAATATCTTGAATTTCCAGGAGTTGAAACTCCCACCATTTTAAATTAACAAACTGGATGGTGTGAGATCTACCAGCAAACCCAAGAGCAAACTTCTCTCCCGCACTTCTCACAGAACATTGCGTAGTGTGTGCGCATGCCTAGCCTCTTTGTTAGTACCCAACATGGCTACTTACTGACACCTACAGGACAATTTATGCCATTCCTACCACAGCTTTCCTAATTTAGACAACAATCAGACCATTTATCACTTGGTTACATCTGCATCACAGGATCATGCAGAACTTTTAGAAGACATGTTTGCTACTAAATGTATGAGTAATCCAGTCTGACTCACTGAGAGGGTCACATTTACTCAGGAATATCTACACATGAAGTGAGAAATCAAGATTTACAAAAATTCAGATGCCAATTCTTTTCTGAAGAAATTAGCCAAGGCATTCTCCAAAGTTGCTAGGAGTCACCTGATAAGGACTTTTTTTGTCATGGTCATTTAAATATCAAAATGTGTTATATGAATGAGGAAGACTTTCAATAGACTTTAAGGACAGAACAGAATACAGTAGAGAATGATCCGAATAGAAATGAAAAGATTATACCAAAAAAGAAGCCTTTCATGATGGCACAAAAATCTATTTATATATTCATAAAATATTAGAATTTCTATCAAGACTGCAGATAAAAAGAAGCAGTGGTTATTACTTTTATGTATAAATATTGCCAGGAAGATGAGTGATTGGTCATTGGGATTTCATGGTGGTCAATAATTGGTCGTTGGAAATGATGGTGATCAGTGATTGGACATTAGGAATAATGGTGAGCAGTGATTGGTCATTGGGAACGATGGTGATCAGTCATTGAGCGTTGGGAACATTGGTGATCAGTGATTGGTCACTGGGAAAGATGGTGATCAGTGATTGGACGTTGGGAATGATGGTGATCAGTGATTGATCGTTGGGAACATTGGTGATTGGTGATTGGTTGTTGGGAACATTGGCTCAGACAAGTGCATCTCAGTCAGGCTTTACTATAGCTAAAGTGTGCTCAAAAGTCTCCATATTTGTTGCTAGGCAAAATAACTATGCTAAAGTGTTCTAAATGGTCACCACATCTATTGACAAAGTCTCTAAGTTGACAACACTGGATGGAAGATGCAAGATGAAGAATAGTCCTCTCACTATACCTATATATAAAAAGCACTGGAATAATGACATTATATAAATTCTAATCTTAAATTTGCAAGTTTATGCAAAACAAATAACTAGATATCACAGAGGCCTATGGATAATCCACGTACAAGCACTGGCCCTTCATTACAAACAGTCAGATTATTACAATACACTACCTTTATATTTGAAATAGTGACAGTTACATGATCGTTAGCTATGGCTAGGCATGAAAAGCCTTTCACAATAATCAAAAATTTTATTAAATCAAGCATTTTGGATTAATTCTGTCTTTGATCACAGATTCCAGAATCTCACATTAAAGCAATGAAGAGTGTGAAACTGAAAATGGTGATGATAGGCCACAGGCAAATTTGACTAAAATTCAAGATGGTTTTGTATGTGATTTAAACTCCTGGCTATTGGCGCTGTGCCCTGAAACAAGCTATCCAATAGTGTTGTTTTCTGTACATGAAAGGTCACATTGGGGAAAAGCATCTGTGAAATGTAAATAAATACCTTCTGAAGTCTGCAGCTTGGCCATAGTTGCAGCTATGGAGTCTCCATTAATGACATCCAGGAAGAAATCTGCTGGGTTGTTATGGGTTTCACATTTATAACCTGGAACACAATATCAAAAGCAAACATCATGAATAGGAGGGTCCAAGTGTACTGTAAGAGTATCATTTACTCCACACCTTTTACCAATAGTTGTTGTTAGTTTCTGTACATGTACAAATTGTGTAGAACATGATAAAAAAATAATGGTTTAAACAAATCACCTAGACACTTATAGACACTCTACAGGTCATTGTAGATAATTTGGGGGCAGAGATTGGGAAGCATGGGTGAGGTTTGTGTGTATGTGTGTTAACTATGTGTGTATGTTATCCATAAGAGACCTAAAAAAATGGACTAATCTTTCCAAATGGACTTTTAAGTGCAATTTTCTCATATTTCAGAACTGTTCATAGTAGAAAATGGCAAAATTTCACCATATGAATGTCTTTCCCAGACTGCCGTGTAGTTATGATATTGTCCCCCTTACTAATGCTAATTGATTGTCCCCTTTATTAGTTTATATACTCCCTGTGTTTTGTGGGTATGTGTATTTCTGAGTGTACCAATGTTGGCGAAGTAGTCCAGTGCATTGTGGGTCGGTCCATGGTAGACTTGTTTGCCGCTGACCAGCAGTGTGAGGTTGTCAAAGAGCTGGTAGATGGAGTAGCGTGGCTGGTGGATGGACATGATAATGGTATGTCCATTATTTGCCATTCTGAAGACAGGAAAACATTAAACACTACCCGCTTAACTAATCAAACAACACTTAATTAGGTGTTAATTATCCAACTTAACAGCATTATTGTGATTATTTTCCTATAACAGCACATCAGCAATGTTTTATTTCTCTTTATACCACAGTTTTTTTTTTTTTTTGTGCAAATTTAACAACGCTCTTATCCAAAGTACAATTGATACAGGATACACCTAAACAGTTGAAGGGTCTTGCTCAAGGGCGCAACAGTGGCACGTTGGTGGTGCTAGGATCTGAAATCAGGACCTTCTGATTTGTAGCACAACTGTCTTAACCACTAAACTACCACTGCACTGGTCAAGGTATAATAGCTATAACCAGTTGTTCCATCACATTTTCTTGAAGTTAATAAGACACAAAAACAAATGCATCTTGTCCTGTTACTTGTCAAGTCCTTCGTCCTGAAGACTTTCCACATATTAGAAAACTTAGTTACAGTTTTACCTCTAACTGTTAGTATGATTCTCCAACTCAGTTATTTGGCCATAACGATTTGGCTCATTTTTCCCGCATCCACCGTGCCGAATACGAGAACTAACCACACACACACACAAAAACAGGCTTAGTGATTAGCACGCTCGTCTCACACCTCCAGGGTCGGGGGTTTGATTCCCACCATGGCCCTGTGTTTGTGGGCATATTCGCTGTGGTATAAAACACTAACAAATCAATCATGAAACAGAACGTAGGATTACGGTGAACATAAAGATGTTTATTTCTACTGTGGTACTGGCAGATGGCCTTGTTTTCTCTTAGCTGCAAGGAGAAGCAGCATGACCACTGACCGTTTTAGCAGCAGGAGAACAGAGTTGGCGGTGCTGGCATCCAGGCCTGTAGTGGGTTCGTCCAGGAACAGCACAGAGGGGTCAATGATCATCTCCATGCCAATGCTGGTCCTCTTTCGTTCACCTCCAGAGATGCCGCGAATCAGCTGAGTGCCCACCTGAACGACCAAAAGTATGATATTATAAATCACAATAATTTGCCATTGTGCAGTAAAACAATTATCTTTGCTAAACCAAGCACTTGTAAGTAATGGGATTTATTTATCACCTAAGGAAAGTATGTAAGGATTATCCAGATGTTAGAAGGAATGTTTTAGATACTTTCAGACTAATCTCTTCATTTAAAGAGTTTTTTTTAAGATTTACAAGAATGTGCTTGTTTTAGTGTATAGATTAACAAAAAACAGAAATTTCTATACTATTGTCACAGTTCTGTTGAGTGTGGCTAGATGTAAAGTACAGGTGTGTGTTTGCATGTGTGCAAGTACCCTTCTGTCTGCCACTTTACTGAGGCCTAACTCGGAAATGAGACGATTAACTCTGTCCTCCTTTTCTTTCTGTTTTACAGCGGATGAAAGACGAAGTGCGGCCGAGAAACACAGATTCTCTCGCACGGTTAGAGTGCCCATCACCACGTCATCCTATCCACA
Source organism: Noturus placidus (assembly GCA_022414735.1). Taxonomy (NCBI): domain Eukaryota; kingdom Metazoa; phylum Chordata; class Actinopteri; order Siluriformes; family Ictaluridae; genus Noturus; species Noturus placidus. Next base: position 334 of record JAFFST010042517.1, on the reverse strand, counting down.
CAAACAATAAAAGTCACATACAGTAACAGTAACGCTTATCCTCAAAGTACAGCAAAAATATACCTTAGCGTGTGAAAATACCTTGGAATATAGTCTAATCTATCTGGAATTTCTCATTATATACCTCAGAACTCTTGAATCGGAATGGTCAGAAGGTATTCCCTAATTTTTATAAGAGTAGCTGTGACAGTAGTTCTGGCTGTAAGGCAAATCACAGGTTTAAATTAACGTGCTCATTCTAATAAGTTGTTGTTTCTGTAGTAACATCTTACAAAGGGAGCGTTGTGTTTTTGGGGCAGCAAGTTTGCAGACAGAAAGAGAGAGGCTGTTGATG
>JAFFST010042514.1:0-11359 GCA_022414735.1 Noturus placidus | reverse complement strand
AGTCTAGACTTAAAACGCATTTATTCTCTCTAGCCTACCCTGACTAGACTTTCCATCATGATAAATCGCAGTGTTAACAATCATTTCTCTCCCTCTCTCCTTCTGCCGAGCTACACATGAGATTATGGAGATGTTGGAGATCCTGGTCCTTTCTGCTCTCAAAAACTTCATGATCGGTCTCGACGGTCCTACTTCTGGATGGAGCTCTCATCTACTCCAAATCCAGACTGCTGGGAAAAAGGCTTCTCTGAGCCAAACAGATTACATTTAAACCAATAATTGTCTCTTTAAGAATGTCTGTTGTTACCCAGATGAGGATGGGTTCCCTTCTGAGTCTGGTTCCTCTCTAGGTTTCTTCCTCTTAAACATCTTAGGGAGTTTTTCCTTGCCATTGTCGCCACTCAGTGTCTTTCTCAGTTTGGGATAATTACTCATTTTTACTGTGTGTGTACTGTGTTTATAATCCTGTAAAGCTGCTTTGTGACAATGTCTATTGTAAAAAGCGCTATACAAATAAAATTGAATTGAATTGAAAATTAAATGGTACCATAACGAAGACCAACTGTATGTCGATACGTGAAATTCTGGAAGGAACGTTGGACGGTGTGGTGCGGGGACGTAATGAAGTGTGCTGTATAAGGTCAATAATTAGATTACTGCTGTCCATGTAAACGTAGTCACTTTCATACTCACTCTGAGAGTCAGTAGAGCTTCAGTGACACTATGGCAATGTTTAGTTTTTATTTTAAAATGTATTTGCTTTTATGTACTGAATATTAATTCTGGCATTAATAGAACAAACCATTAAAGCATGGTCATTAGGGCGTGTCATAAGGGCTGGGTGATATGACCATACAGTATTGTTATTGCAGTAAATACTATAAAGTACGTGTCACAAGTATTGACATTAATTTTGAGATGATTTGTTTTTAATCATGCTTTTTAGGCGCTTGTATGACACTACTCAGTTTGCAGCCACTTTGTTCTCAAACGTAGGCCGATTAAATTTCACGGATCATGATGATCTATTTGCTGTATTGTTTCACCCTGGAGCTCACACACGGCTTTATTCATGTTTAATATGAGACGCAGCTCTCTCGATTTTCATTGCCGGTTGATTAAAAACACAAGTAAGTCAAAAATAAACTCCATTTAGCTAAAAAAAAAAAAATTATTTAAATACAACCCTAATTCCAAAAAAGTTGGGATGCGGTGTAAAACATAAATAAAAAACAAACAGAATGCAATGATTTGCAAATCTCATAAACCTGTATGTTATTCACAATAGAACATAGAAAACATATCAAATGTTTAAACTGAGAAATGTACCATCTTAAGAAAAAGAAAAAAGGTATTTTAATAAGTCGGGACGGGGCAACAAAAGGCTGGAAAAATAAGTGTTACTAAAAAGAAACAACTGGAGGAACATCTTGTAACTAATTATGTTAATTACCACTAAATGTTCTGTTGTGAATAACATATGGGTTTATGAGATTTGCAAAATAATCACATTCCGTTTTTATTTCCATTTTACACAGCGTCCCAACTTTTTTGGAATTGGGGTTGTCGGAAGGAGGCTCATGACAACTCGGCGTGAATGGGAAAGGAACCAGGAACATTGTTTTTAAATATAATTAGTAGTTCTAGGTTAGTCCAGTTTTTAACCAAGGAATGGAAAATGTACAGAGAAATTACACAGTGATCATGTGACCAAAGTATCCAGTGTACTCAAGACAACGTGAAAAAGTCACTACTTTTAAATAGTCACTGTCAGAATGAGAGAAGAAGAAATCTCAGGGTCCTTTCAGCAGTCTAATTAATAATGTAAGGAGGTACGTATGTATTGTTATTGGGAATGTAATTAAGAGTACAAGTGCTCAATTTCAATATATAAATACAGCAAAATAATACTTAAGTATAATAATATATATTAATAATATTAATCATCATCATCAATTCTTACAGTGGGGGAAATAAGTATTGAACCCAGCTGATATTAATTTGCACAGATAGGGGGTGTAATTACTTACGGATTTCAGCTGATTCCTTGCTTTACCTTGCCTTGGAGAACTGCTTTTATTTTTAGCGTGTTCAAAACTTTTTCCCATGTCATTCCACTTTATTACACATAACTTTATTTATGGACTTTAATGCTATGAATTCTTTATATTTATGGATTTCTTGAGTGAATACTGATGTCTGGTGAAAATTTCATGTGAATCGCCGCATCAGAAATATATTTACTGAAACAAATCTTTACGCGTCCAACACTTATGGACGCCCACTGTACATTCACAACTATATTTACATTTCTATATTATTAATACAGCAGGTTTCAGGTTTAGTTCACGTGCAGTTCGTATCATCTCTCAGCAAGCATTCTAGATCTCAACATTACAGCTGGGAAATCCGTGCTCTTTTAATCCCAATGTTTATTCTCTGCATAGTTGTAAAACAGGTTTTATTAGGACTAAGCGGATATCATTTTCATTTTACATAATTTTTTACTGTAATAGCTACGGAGGAATACAGCAGCTCGCTCTACTCGATGTGTTTTTTAAGTGACTTTATTAAACTCATTTACTAGCATTCAGAGAGATGTGCTTAAAACCGGTGCGGCGTAAAAAAAGATACTCTAGGGGGAAAAAAAAAAAGAGAAAAAAACGGACAAAAGCCTTAAAATTGACGCTGGATCAAACACTAACAGATTAGACATGACATTATAATGACTAAAAGCTGACAAACCTATAGTGTGCTATCTTCTTTCTTTCCTTATTTAATGAAAATGACAACATTCCCTTTAATTAAATTTTAAAAACTGTAATCGTTGACAACTTGCTGTGCTATAAGGGGAATAAAACACTTCAGGACGTGCTGTTATAGGAAAATAATCGGCTTCAAGATGGCTTGACAGCACAACATGGAGTGTGTTATAAACAGACCAATCTAACACTGTGTGTGTGTGTGTGTGTGTGTGTGTGTGTGTGTGTGTGTGTGTGTGTGTGTGTGTGTTCTCAGATGAGCAGCTGAACTCGGAGGAGAAGAAGAAGCGGAAGCAGAGGAGAAACAGGACCACGTTTAACAGCAGTCAGCTGCAGGCACTGGAGCGGGTGTTTGAGAGGACGCATTACCCCGACGCCTTCGTCAGGGAGGATCTGGCGCGCAGGGTTAATCTCACCGAGGCTCGCGTGCAGGTCAGTGATCCTACATAACTCCGACAATAAAGTGTTCACTAAGTACATATACACGTCCTCCAAAAGCCTGTAATCGACTTTCCCTTTTACTTATAAAGAATGAAACACTCCATGTCGTGCTGTTATAGTAAAATTACACCCCCCCCACCCACCTGAAGGTAATCTTTTCCTATAACAGCACGTTCCTGGTGTGTTTTATTCCTTTTATACTACAGCAGCTTGCCAATTATAAAAAATTTTTAACTTATTAAAAGAGCATGTATATGTTTTTAATCCACGTATAGTATAATATTTTTGAATGTCCATGAAACGAGTCGTTTCCTGTTCTCAATGACGTTATAGCAACAATAAAGAGTCGTTCCTTGACTTGCCTCACTTGAAGATGAGACGCTAAAACTGCAAAAAACTGTCAAGCCATCCTTCCTGAAGAATTCTCCGTGTCAGAAAACGTAACGCTGCCTTGTAACTGTTACAAACTGCTGACACTTGAGACTCCTTTCAGAAACGTAATTACAGTAAACGGCACTGTATCAGCGAATACAAACTGACAAATCAATATAGCTTATGGCTGCGCAGTTGTCTTTGTGGAGATGTTCAGCATCTCAAATTTGCAAAATGGATGTCAAAGCTCCAATCACCGGCACCCCCCCTCCCCGCATCAGACTCCGATAGGAGGTGTGGCCTAAAGATTGAAGATGTCATCCAGATGTTAATATAGTTCACATTTAATTTGTATATTTATTTATTTATTTATTTATTTAAATTTATGGGCTTGTGTATGTACTCTGCCGTCTGACAAAACTAGTCGCTGTAAACACTGTCGAATTCTTGAATCTGATTGGTCAGAGGGTGTTGCGTCAATGTGTCGATCTTGTATAAATGGAAAAAATTATAAATCACTGGAAAATTACTGTGGTTAAACGGGGATGAAAGACTTCAGGACGTGCTGCTATAGAAGATTATCGACTTCAGGGTCGTAACAGTGACTCAGCTTCATCACACAACTCCACGCCGTTGATTATTTTACTAGAACAGCAATGACACTCACACCTGCATCACAAAAGTACTCATCAGACACTGAACACGTCTTCATCTACCGAGTATGTTTAGGATAAACCGGATGTACTTGTGCACTTTAAGGGTTTTTACAGGTTCTTTGTATTGTTATGGGTTCGTAACGTTCTATACACTTTCAATTAAGGATTAGCTCAGAGAGATAAATGAAAAACAATCTTTAATGGTTCTAGATCCCCTTTGTTTTCATCATTGGAACATGGGCTAGCTGATGATTTCAAGGATATTCATTTATACATTATAAACAATATAAAAGATACAGTGGCACTGGAAAGGAGATAAACCATTTAGGAACATCAATATTTCCATCAGATTTGTTGATAAATGACATTAAAAAATTTTTTTGTAGAACTAAATGTACAGTTTGATTATTCTTAGCATTGATCACTAACCAAACATGTAGCTCTGTGAGGGTCGGGATAACGAAAGAAAGTATTCAAGCATTGGAACACTGTTAAAAACATTACAATTTCAGACATTATATAACACAGAGAATATATAAGGTGAATGCCTTATAAAACAATGTATAAATAAACTCCTTTTTGATTTTCTCCTCTTTAAAAAGAAAGCTTCGTTAATGGTTAATGCTAAACATGTTTCAGATTTTCTTATCTCAGGAATATTGTCAAATTATTATATGCAGAAAACTGTACCTATAAATATATAAATCCTGATGTTGAGCATTCACATTCATTTTTTTTCCTGCCCTGCCTATGTGGAGTGTTTGTTATGTGTATTTTCACCAGTGTGTACTCTCTATTGTTTTCTCAGGTGTGGTTTCAGAACAGAAGGGCTAAGTTTCGGCGTAACGAGCGAACACTGCTGGCGAGTAAAAACGCCTCGCTGCTCAAAACCTACTCTGGAGACGTGACATCGGTGGAGCAGCCGATGGTACCGCGGCCTGCTCCGAGGCCGAGCGATTACCTGTCCTGGGGAAACTCACCTCCCTACAGGTAACATCCTCCATCACACACAACCTGGAGGAATGCCGTTTTATTTCACGGTGTACTGGACCAGCTGAAATGGCTGAAATGACAATAAAGCCCCTTGAGTTGATTGAGCAGATTTCTAATATCATCCAATAAATTGTCATAATTTAAAAATAAGTGAGCTAAAAATACTGTTTTTGCATATTTCTTGTGGTGTTTTTGTAAGCCCTGATGAACAAAGACAATAGACAGCCTCATAGAATTTGTAATAATGGGAATTGTATTGGTTTTAATGGACACTCTTTTATGGTCCATGTGGGTCTCTAATGATAATTTGTTACCTTCTATTGGTGGCATGTTATGTCTAGTGGATACCATTAAGGACTGGTAATGGTAATGGTATTACTGGTTAGCTGATTGTTTATAATGGTATTTCTAGTGGAAACCATTAGAATTTCTGTGATGGTTTATATTTTTTGGTTTTTTTTTCCAGCAGGGCGCATTTATGTACATACACTTTATATATTTTTTTACTGTTATGTTGGTTCTTTAAAACATAAAATGGAAATAATTGTGGCTTCATCACCTATACAGATATAGTATATTGTTAATTGTTATTAATTCAGATTCAACTATTTCAGATACATATATATTGGAGTTCTGCCTAAACATCAACCCTTTTAAATTCTGCTCAGAGTAACCAAATATTTAGTGGTGTTTGAGTCACTCTTAATTCATTCCTGACCTTTCCTCCTCAGCGCCATGGCCTCCTACTCGCCGTCATGTGCCAACAACAACACGGTGCAGGGCGTGAACATGGCCAACAGCATCGCCAACCTGAGACTGAAGGCCAAGGAGTACAGCATGAACCAGGTGCCGACCGTCAACTGAGAGAGGAAACGAATTACAAACGCGGGTGACGGGCGGCACCGAGCGGCCCTGATCCCCCCAACAAAGACCTTTCACACCAATGTTTTCTCTGTGTGGACTCGAAGGCTCGGAAGAAAAAACATGTTTAAAGAAAACTTCTAAAGCAGTGATTGACGTCAACGGCGGTCATATTTTATGGCAGAGTGGAGAAAATGCGACTCGACTCGACTCTGAAATGGAAAGTCTGTGTTTTGATGGTTTCCACGGCCGCAAGGGTGTCGCTCTTCAAGGAGCAGACTTTACTCTGGAGGTCTGGAGACTGAAGCAGCTCCACGGATGAACTTTTTGGAATGTAGCAATGCAAATCCCATGAACATTCAGGGAGCATTCAGGACTTTTCCTTGATTTCTCCCAGGACGTAATCAAGATCTCAGCCTGGACTGGGTTTTGTTTTTGTTTAGTTTTTTTAAGAAAAATGTACCTTTGTAATGAATATACCAAGATGTCACCTATGGGTTTATGTGACTAACATGCATTTTAAAGCATGTAAAAACATGCATAGCTCTCCACACACACACACACACACACACACACACACACACACACACACACACACACAGCATAACTACACAAACAGGGAGTACACATTTTGTATATACAGTACATATACACAACAACTTTTATACATTTATAAAATAAAAAATACTAGGCATGGAAAGGGTGACCAGCTGACCAATCAGAGTTCTTGTCTTAAAATTTACTACAAAGCCGCATTGATTTAAAACCACATGTTCCAGCTGTTAAGTTGTTTGGAAAACTGGGTGTGGCATCTCTGGCTGTCAATCACAGTCCCAGGGAAGGAGGCATGGCCTGTATGCCTGTCAGTCCTAGTGTAAGTGAAGAAGGTGTGGCCTCTATGCGTGTAAGTCTGAGAGGAGGTGTGGCTTCCATGTATGGATTCAAGCACTGGTCTTGTGAGGTCAAAGCAGAGAGAGGAAAGGGAGTTGTGTACAGGATCGGCTTTAAAATATTTTTATATAAAAACTGCATTGATGTGGCATGCTCGGTGTTTTATAGTTCCTCTTTTTGCATCAACGGTAAATACCTTGATTTGATTCCTGTATCTGCCAGTGGCAGTGAAGTAGACGTCGGTCAGTCCCAGTGAAAGAGGCGTGGCCTCTGTGTTTGTCAGTCCCAGTGAAGGACGCATGGCCTCTACGCCTGTCAGGCCATTCCCAGAGATGGAGGTGTGGCCTCTATGCCTGTCAGTCCCAGTGAAGGAGGTGTGGCCTCTGTACCGACCAGCCTCAATGAAAGAGGTGTGGCCTCTGTGACTGTCAGTCAGAGCTCAGTCAATTAAAACTAAGCAATTAAATAATTCATATGGTCTTGCTTACATCGTATCATTGATCATGTATCAGATCATCTCAAAACTAAAGATCTACATCCCTAATAAAATACAAAATATATGCAGTTCCACCTGAATTAATGTGGAACAAGATGCTGTTAAAGCACATACCAGTTCAATACAGCTCGTGCAGAGTTTGTGTGTGTGTGTGTGTGTGTGTGTGTGTGTGTGTGTGTGTGTGTGTGAGGCCTTTACCTTCCTTTTGTCTACGGCTTGAGCATATCTGAATCTGTTATATTCTTATGCAATAAAACCTCCGCCAGCAGTGTAATGACGAAGGATTAGTTTGTTGTGGAACAAAGATATATTTTCTGCGTTCTTCATACTGTATGAAGGTATTCCCAGTAATGATGAACTGTCATTATCTGAGCTGTTGCAGGCGACAGTAATGAGTATTATCACATGCTACATGCTTAATTTCTTCAAAGGTTTAGAATAAAATTAGAAAATTAGCATGCACTCCTATACTTCTACTATTTTTGGGGTCCAAGCACTTGCTGCTTCTGTAAGGGCTTTTTTTCTTACTATGATTTTTTTATTTTTTATTTTTTAAATTTTGTATCTTTAAAGTAACTCTATACTGTGTCAGGTTTGTCAGTTCATAAAGTGTATTTTTTTTCTAAAAGGAAGTCCAGATGTTGCTTACATTCTTTCTTCATCTGGATGAAGAATAATAACCAAAAGTGTCTCTCTGACCATCTCATATCTTTAAAAACACAATAAAAACTCTACACAATGACTCCAGGGGACTTTATGTGAAACTCTAAATATTCCTTCAGCCTCCAATCTCCATCACCATCTCCTCCACCTCCTCTTTTTCCTTCCTCTAGAGCAGGAAAAGGAGATGCACTGCTTTTCCCTAGTTGCTGTGAGATCTTATGAACATGTCCTCCATCTCATAAGTCCAGTTATGTATTTGTTTTGGATATAGATCTCAGAGAAAAAAAAACTTTTAAGACCGAGGAGAAAAATAAGCTGTCTGGGCGCTTCCAGAAATCTGCTGCAGTGTTTTATGGCCTGATGATGGACTCCTTGGTGTTAAGTGCGGAACTCAAATTCGTTCAGAATGTCCGCACGGCCACGTTTTTTTTTTTTAGAAGGAATGTTTACTTTCAAAACACAGTGTTTATGACACAGGAAGCACTCGTTTGAGTTTAAGTGGCCATGGGGTGTTTTCTGAGCGCCTGACACAGGCTTGTTTATGTGCCTGACGACCCCCTCGGTCTGCTGATTGTATGTGACCCAAGATGACCTCAGAGACAGTGGGGGAACCAAGAAAGGGCTTGGGGGAGAGGCTTGGCAGGACAAATTTAAAATATTTGTTTAAGTATCAAAATTCTGAGTAATGAGAGCCATCAAGAAGCAAAAGCAAGAGTCAACACTGCTAACAACTTCAGTTACGCATCAATTTTGGGGCGGCTGTGGCTCAGTGGGTAGAGCGGGTTGTCCACTACTCCACTAACCGTGGGGTTGGCGGTTCGAATCCCGGCCCGGGTGATCCCATGCCGAAGTGTCCTTGGGCAAGACACTGAACCCTAAGTTGCCCCCAATGGCAAGCTAGCACCTTGCATGGCAGCTCTGCTACCATTGGTGTGTGAATGTGTTCTCATTAGTAAGTCGCTTGTAAATGTAAAAATGTAAAATGATATTTCTGTAAAGCTGCTTTGAGACAATGTACAAAACAATGTAAAAAGCGCTATACAAATTGATAAATTATTAATTATTATTATAATGAGGAAAAGTCAGGTGCGAGAGCTACAAAATAAAAGCAGCTCGTCTGTTTTGTTTACCGAAAACAAAAAGACACACGAGTCACTCCATGTTTCTTCTAATTCCTATTGGCTCACAAAGTTAAAGTTCACCTAGACAAAGTAAACAAGAAGAAAATCTCATGTGTCTTCCCTGTGCAGTAAATCGGCTTTTAAATCTTATAAATCTTAAAAGGCATGCCTGTCCTAGTCGTGCTGGGATCAGTATTACTACTAACCATCTAATAAAGTAAACCATAGGGATATAAATAGTCAATTACAGCCGGAGTGATTTCCCCTCCCCCAACATCCCCCAAACCCAGACACCCAAAGTCTCCATAACCCAAAGGAGACAGCAGTGTATCCCTCTATAACCAAAAGTTCTCCACAATGAGACAACTTCTCGGAAAGAACGCTGAACTAACCAACCCTTACCAAAACTAAAGATTTCAGTAAGAGAAATCCCCTACTGACGTCTGCGCACAATAACAGATATAATGTTCTTAACTTTAAAAAAAAATAAATAAAAAATAAACACGCCTCTGTGCTGGAGATACAATTCATCCTGATATCAATTCAATTCAATTCAATTTTATTTGTATAGCGCTTTTTACAACAGACATTGTCTCAAAGCAGCTTCACAGGAATATAAACACAGTATACAGATAGTAAAGGTGAGAAATTATCCCAACTGAGTGGCGACAATGGCAAGGAAAAACTCCCTAAGGTGTTAAGAGGAAGAAACCTTGAGAGGAACCAGACTCAGAAGAGAACCCATCCTTATCTGGGTAACAACAGAGATAATTATTGATCTATATGTAATCTGTTTGGCTTTAGAAAGCCTTTGTCCGAGCATTCTGGATTTGGAGTAGATGAGAGCTCCATCCAGAAGTAGGACCTCCGAGACCGATCATGCAGGTCCGCAGAGCAGAAGGACCAGGATCTCCAACATCTCCATAAACTCATGTGTAGCTTGGCAGAAGGAGAGAGGGAGAGAAAAGATTGTTAAGACTGGGATTTAGCATGATGGAAAGTCTAGTCAGGGTAGGCTAGAGTGAATAAATACGTTTTAAGTCTAGACTTAAACACTGAGACTGTGTCTGAGTCCCGAACACTAAATGGAAGACTGTTCCATAACTGTGGAGCTCTATGAGTGAAGGCTCTTCCCCCTGCTGTAGCCTCCGCTATTCTCGGTACCGTCAAATAACCTGCATCTGTGCATCTAAGTGGGCGTGGTGGATCATAGAAGACCAAAAGATCACTTAAATACTGTGGCCTTTTAGTGCTTTATATGTTAATAATAGTATTTTAAAATCAATGCGAGATTTAACTGGTAGCCAATGCAGTGTGGATAAGATCGGGGTGATGTGGTCATATTTTTTGGTTCTAGTTAGAACCCTAGCAGCTGCGTTCTGGACTAACTGGAGTTTCTTTATGTTTCTACTGGAACATCCAGACAGTACGGCATTACAATAATCTACTCTAGAGGTAACGAAAGCATGAATTAATATCTCTGCATCATGTAGTGATAATATATTTCCTATCTTAGAAATATTTCTGAGATGAAAGAAGGCTATCCTAGTAATATTATCTACATGAGCAACGAATGATAGACTGGAGTCAATAATCACTCCAAGGTCTTTTACTGCTGCACATGATGAAACATGTGATTAGAAAGATTATTTCTAGCTACAAGTGATCCTAACAAAATTATTTCCGTCTTATCAGAATTGAGTAGAAGGAAGTTAGTTAACATCCAACGCCTAATGTCCTTCACACAATCCTCAACTTTATTAAGCTGCTCTCTGTCCTCTGGCTTCGCTGAAACATACAGCTGTGTATCATCAGCATAACAGTGGAAGCTAATCCCATGTTCACGAATAATTTGACCTAGAGGTAGCATATATAAAGTAAAAAGTAGTGGACCTACAACAGAACCTTTTGGAACACCAAATTTACCCTTGCTATGAGTCGAGAAGTCTCCATTTACATCTACAAACTGATAACGCTCGGTCAGATAGGACCTGAGCCAGGAGAGGACTGTTCCCTTAATGCCAACAGCATTTTCCAATCTATCAAGGAGAATAGTATGATCTATAGTATCAAAAGCTGCACTAAGGTCGAGTAACACAAGTA
>JAFFST010042508.1:40289-60429 GCA_022414735.1 Noturus placidus | reverse complement strand
CTGTATCTTATATGGGTGATACACATATATACACATACAAGGCCCCTCAGTTTCTTATATGGGTGATATACACATACAAGGCCCCTCAGTATCTTATCTGGGTGATATACACATATATACACATACAAGGCCCCTCTGTATCTTATATGGGTGATACACATATATACACATACAAGGCCCCTCAGTATCTTATATGGGTGATATTCACATATATACACATACAAGGCCCCTCAGTTTCTTATATGGGTGATATACACATACAAGGCCCCTCAGTATCTCATATGGGTGATATACACATATATACACATACAAGGCCCCTCAGTATCTTATATGGGAGATATACACATATACACATATATACACATACAAGGCCCCTCAGCATCTGTCTGTGCTTTTAACTTGATATACTCCAAAGCGTCATTTGCGCTCCTCTCAAGCTGGTGTACTGGCTGTCTCAGAGACACGGTTGTGATCTCTGGGCTTTCTCATCCTATGCTCCTAGCGCATTTTTAAATCCTAACCTAAAAACAAGTTTTTTAGGTTAGATTTTTTCTTAATGTCTTTAACCATTTTGTATTCAAGTCTGTTTTTATTTTTGTATGTTTTGTGTTTTTATCTGTGTTTTTTGTATTTTCTTGATATTTTCTTGATATTATTGTGTAAAGTGCTTTGACAAGCTGCTTTAAGGGCGCTATATAAAAGATAAAGTTTATTATTATTATTATTATTATTATTATTATTATTATTATTATTATTATTAAGTATTTTAGTTATGCTAGCATCTGCGTTTTTGTTTGACATTCTGGATGTTTGACATTGGGAAGTTTTCTAACTGCAGTGCTGCTGTGTGCTATACTGTATGTACTTCATTAACACATCCGTAATTATTAAGTGTTTGTAATTATTAAGAATGTCTATCATTTGTGCAAACAAATTAATCCGTCTAGTAAAAAATAGTTTTACTGACATTTAGATCATGTCCTCGATCGATGTGTGTCGTGCCACAGGGTTTCAGAAATGAGTAGTGATGCATATCAAGCCACTGATAATTCTATGAATGGGCCGGAAAACATTCTATTTACATTCTGCGTTTCAAATTAAAAATTGCTTTAAATAGGAACAGCTACAAATTAAAATCTGGCTAGTGATTTGTTTACCCCTCACTAGTTTTTTGGGTGAAATATTTTTATCAAATACAAAACAGGACTTCATGTTCATTCTTCTGTTAAGAAAAAAAATAAAAACCTGTTACAATCTGACCTAAATATGACAGCAATGGAGTCTACGTCAGCAGTTATCCTTTTTAGCAAGCTCAAAAGTTTGCATCCCTGTTGACTTGCTCTAATTTATTTGTATGTGCCTAATTATTGTGTGTAATGACTGAAAACAGTGGCATAATTAATTTTATTTAAGGCGTACAAAGTTGATTTTTCACAAATGCGTTCATACCAAAAGCGAAAACTAGAATTCATACAAGGAAGAAAGAGATGGACCTGCTGAAAAGATTCTTAGAGTTAACTATGTAAGAAAAAGTCCACATTTATTAATATCATTTTGAAATAAATGTAATAATAAATTGAATAAATAATAATGGTCATTATTAATGTCTTAACAAACAATTTTTGGCCACATGTTTGGTACTTGTGATAGTGAAGAACATCGGCGGATCTTCCATTGTGTCTTATCCATCCAACCTCCATCCATCCTCTACCGCTTACTCCTTTATCAGGGTCACAGGGAACCTGGAACCTATCCCACGGGGAAGCTGGAACCTGGGGCACAAGGCGGGGTACACCCTGGACAAGGTGCCAGTCCATCGCAGGACACAGTCACATACACACTCACACACCCATTCATACACTACGGACACTTTAGACACGCCAATCAGCCTACCATGCATGTCTTTGGACTGGGGGAAGAAACCGGAGTACCCGGAGGAAACCCCCGACACACGGGGAGAACATGCAAACTCCGCACACACATGGCCCCGGCGGGACTCGAACCCCGGACCCTGGAGGTGTGAGGCGGACGTGCTAACCACTAAGCCCATTGTGTCTTATTTGTTTCATTATTTCAAAGTAAAGGTATGTGCCTTTAGTTAAAAACAACAACGAAAAAAAAAAAAAAAAAAACCTAAATGTCACGCACTAATTGTTTTTACCTAAGCATATTGAAACACATAACTCCAAAAACTTATCTGGCTCAGAGTTGAATAAATTCACGTCATTTACAACATTCTTTACTTCACATGATTTTTTAAAGAATCATGGAAAAAGTGTAATACAAACACTTATGGTGTACTATTTGGCATGTTGGGCCGATGTTTTACACAGCACTCTCCATCATTATCATAAAAACACCAGTGAGACACTTAAGACGGTGGCGGAGCATCACATATTTTCACTTCCATTTATGTCTATTTCACTATAACACATACTTAAAGCATCAAAATGTGAGAAAATCACACTTAGCTAGCAAGATATCTTTAGGCAGACAGACTGCATTTACTGCGGTGTTTGTTAAACTGGCTCGTTACACGATCTGACCTTTGCAGTCAGACGCCAAAGCAAGGTTAGAAAGTATTTCCGTGTCGTTTTGATAAATATATATTTACATTATCTTAATGTAGAGATATCTAAGAATATGACTGACAGAAAACTTAATTCAAGATGTTATTTATTTATTTATTTATTTATTTATTTATTCATCATTCTTCAATTGTCCGGTTTCTGAGAGCCTGCGCCCACTGTAGTCTCAGATTCCGGTTCTTGGCTGACAGAAGTGAAACCTGATATCGAGAACCGATACTTTGGTCGGTACCAACATTCTTAAAACGTGTAGGTATCGTTGATATTGAAGTTACCGAGGTTGTGAAGTGGTGAAGCAGAAGAAGAAGAAGAAGAAGAAGAAGAAGAAGAACGCCTATAAGCACATGGGAAAAACTACAGAAAATGGCGACAAGTTTAGATCCGGCCCGACTCTTTGAGAGGAAAAGAGAGGAAAGCTTGTTGAGAGGAAAGGTAGCATTTGTTGCCGGTGTGCAACCGATGCTATCGTTCATTTCAAACAAAGCAAGGACCACCTGGAATTTGATGAAGCACCTGAAAGACGGTCCCTATATTATTGTTGTTTGAGGCAGCTGGCATTGTTGCCGTGAAACCAGCTAACGTTATGCTCCATGTAATGTTAACGATAGCCAGTTATTTGTTAACGATGCTAAAGGATTGCAGTGTTATAAACTACTTCCTAATGGACCACCATGCATCGCCATTCAGCCCGTGTCCTGTCAGCTAAATGTAGCCAATTGTCACAAATAATTAATCAAATTCAGGCTTTTAATACATCTTTTTGGCCAGCCAACATATCAGTGAGTTTAAATTAATGCTTGCATTCAGAGTATAAGGGGTGTGTGTGTGTGTGTGTGTGTGTGTGTGTGTGTGTGTGTGCGCGTGTGCGTGCATGCACACATTTAGGAGTGCACCTTAGCACATAGCACTGTTTTATTAGTCAATGTCAGACAGTGTTTTATGACTAAAATACCCCCCTCTCTTTTTGCCAGTATTAGCCAGAGGAGGATGTTTTAATTTAAATTTTTAAATTTTTTTATTTGTATTTTTCTAGTACCGACTACTAGATTTTTAGTATTGTGACATCCCTAATCTCATCTACCTTAAGGTTTGCCATGTTGTGCATTCTGAGATGCTTTTCTGCTCACCACGGTTCTAAAGAGTGTTTTTTTTTTTTTTTTTGGAGTTATCTCTGACCTCTCTCATCAACAAGGCGTTTTCTGAGCACATAATGGACGCATGCTGGATACATCATCATTCTGTATAAACTCTATAGATTATTGTGTGTGAAAATTCACCCGGATATCAGCAGTTTCTGAAAAACTCTGGAAACAACCATCATGACACAAGTGGCAGAGATCACATTTTTTACCCATTCTGATGTTGGATGTGAACATTAAAAGCTCTGAAGCTCCTGCATGATTTTATGTATTGTGCTGTTGCAACATGATTGACGGATGAACGAGCAGGTGTACAGGTGTATACTGTATAGTATAATATGACGTGAAGATGCTGGATTGTTATATAGAGTCTTGGTATATACACTTTCAGAGAGAAGGAGCATCCGAAGATCAAATGAGAAGTATGGTGTCCTTGAAGTGCCAAGCCTGGGTTGTGGTCCATAAAATCTCAACCACTGAGCTAGTGCAGAAAACATACAAATCATCTATTGGTGAGAAATAGTGGGCCAATACAGAGATGATTGATGGCTGACTGTATTTAATAGCCCTAGTCTGTATTTGAGCTCATGGCTTTCAGTCACACCACTTTAAGCTTGTTGTGTGTTCTAATCCGTGGTTCTTGATTACTCTGAACCCACGGCACCATTGGTGCTATGTTCTAGTCCAGAGCTCTGAGTGAGTACATTTCAGTCGGAGACATTGCAGAATTGGCTGGAGAGAAAGACTGATGAATCAGTGGAAGTGTTTCATTAACAAGTGGCACCATCTCGTCTTTTCTGCCACAACAAACCCTACTGGAGCCGATGATATTCTCCTGTCTTCTGCTCGTGTTTATTCAAATTTTACAGACGGAGGACTTTTTCCAGTTCAACACCTCAAAACGCTGCAGCGCGAGAAAATGCATTATGCTGGTGTTATTATGCAATTCATCACCAATAATAGATTTGTTTACGGGGCCCCGACACACTGTGCTCTCAGCGCTGCTTTTCCAAAATAATAATAATAATAATCCCAATAATAATCCTAATGTTGAGGAGAGGCCTGGGAGTGGATGGGAGCACTGAGGGCTGATTGAAGAAAAGTTTGTGTGTGTGTGTGTGTGTGTGTGTGTGTAGACGGCTTGTGTGTGGGTGTTTGTATGTGTAGGTGGATAGGAGGTCTAGTTTAGGAACAGGCAGTGAGTGCTTATAATACTGGTGGGTGTTGGGATCAATTAAAAACCCACCACAAATGCTTATATACAAAGCTCATTTGCCTTTAAGACTGTTCATATGCAACTACAATGTCTATTATACACACAAAAAGGTCACACACAGTATATACCCTAACACACTAACCCTCTCGCTTTCTTTCTCTCTCTCTCTTTCTCTCTCACTTTCACACACTCTCTCAAGCTTTCACTCTATTTCTCTCATTTCACTCTTTCTTGCTTTCACTCTCTCTCTCTTTCTTTCACGCTTTCTCTCTCACATTCAACCTCTCTCTCTCGTTCTCTTGTTTCTTTCTCTTTCTCTCTTGCTTTCACTCTTTCTCTCACCCTCTTGCTTTCTCTTTCTCTCTCTCTCTCTCGCTTTCACTCGCTCGCTCTCTCTCTTGATTTCTCTATCTCACTTTCACTCTCTATCACTCCCGCTCTTTCTCTCTCGCAAGCGCTCTCTCTCTCTCTCTCTCTCTCTCTCTCTCTCTCTCTCTCTCTCACACACACACACAGATCCCTGCAAGAGAATTTGCTACTGATATGAATCTCTTAAAACCATCCACTGCTCTTTTGTCTCCGCTGAATAAATCAGTGCATTAGCCTGACTTTAGCAGTTTAGGGACAGACTAATTTCTGCATGTCTTCCCTCCTCCTGTGGTCCTCTGAGGTCTTAAATGAGTTCTCAAGCTGCCGTTGAACATGCGCAAAGTGTGTTTAAGAGATCACAGGGCGATTAGCTTCTCTCTGCCGCTTATGTCCTTTAAACAGTCCCTGTTCATCCCTCAAATCCTGAAGCAGAGTGCTGGCCTTGCACAACCTGATCTGAGCTTTTCCACTTTGCTGGGAAAACCCAGAATTTTTCAGTGAGTTTCACCTCTGTGTGTGTGTGTGTGTATGTGTGTATAGATAAAAGTGTATGACTGCTTTACCGCTCCTGTCAGAAAGCTAGCTCTGGTGTGACATAATCAGGTATGACAAACTCATCAGTTCAGTGCTCCACCTGCCGCTTAGACACATACACACACACACATTCACAAAGGTGCACATGGGTAGGCCATCAGTCTCACCATGTGTGAAGTGGAGATATAAATTACGCAAAAAACAAAAACAAAACAGCTTTGCTTTGAGGTGAGAGTGGTTTGCAAATGCAAAGACACATATCAGGCATGCAGTACTGTGCAAAAAACACAATGAAGGCTGTTAGGTTTTGCTGCACAAAATAAGAAGCGAGTGTGACAGTCAAAGTCTCCAGAAGAACGTGACTGGTTCTGCAAGATGCTCAATAAAACGTACAGCTCATGTCCTTATTAAACTACACTAATTCTACCTGAGACCTCTTTTGTTTTAAAGCAAAGGGTCATCACACCAAATATTACCTTCGTTTCATTTATTACTGTTTACTGCTCTTTTCTTTTTTACAGAGGATTTGCCAACGAAGGCGGTTTTACATTTATTAATGAACAATGCATCACACTTTTTTTAATTGTATATAGTTACATTTAATGTTGTATAACATCACATGTTATAACAAACAAACAAATAAACAAACAAAAAGAAACAGCTTGTTCTCGGAGAAAGCAAGCTCTTTTGTCCTGAAGACTTTCCTGTATTGGGAAACTTACTGACCATTACAAAGCTCTGACACTGGAGACTCCTTCCATAACTGTTAACTAAGCTTCTTACAGAAAAATTTACTACTTCAATGATTATACCTGTTTTTTGTTAAGCAAGACTTTTTTTTAACCATTTATTAATAGCCATAGGTGGAGAGTTCACTATATAAGTTACTGTGAATGAATGACCACATTAATATATTATTCTAATATAATATTATAATAATAATAATATATAATATAATATAATATAATATAATATAATATAATATAATATGGGCGGCTGTGGCTCAGTCGGTAGAGCGGGTTGTCCACTAATCCACTAATCGTAGGGTTGGTGGTTCGAATCCCGGCCCGGGTGATCCCATGCCGAAGTGTCCTTGGGCAAGACACTGAACCCTAAGTTGCCCCCAATGGCAAGCTAGCACCTTGCATGGCAGCAAGGTGTGAGTGTGTGAGTGTGCTCTCATTTGTAAGTCGCTTTGGATAAAAGCGTCTGCTAAATGAATAAATGTAAATGTAAATGTAATAATTTATTCTAATATAGTCATTTATGTTACAGTCAGGGGGGCATGGTGGCTTAGTGGCTAGCACGTTGAATCGCACCTCCGGGGTTGGGGATTTGAATCCCACCTCCACCCTGTGAGCGCCAAGTTTGCAGGTTCTCCCCGTGCTTCGAGGGTTTCCTCCGGGTACTCCAGTTCCAAAGACATGCGCTGTAGACTGATTGGCATTTCCAAATGGTCTGTAGTGTGTGAATGTATGTGCGACAGCTCCAGGGTTCTGGGATTGATCCTGAACTCGGATCACTATCTGTGCAGAGTTATTATCTGGACTTTGCATGTGAATGATCGTGTGTGTGTGTGTGTGTGTGTGTGTGTGTGTGATGCCCTGTGATGAACTGAACTCCCATCCACAGTAAATACCTACTCTGTGTTTGTGGGATAGACTCCAGATTCACCTTGACCCTGAGCAGGATAAAGTGAAGATGAATTAATAAATGATATGAACTTCTTGTTTAGCAGTGTCAGATCAGCTCACATCACAGACTCCAGTTCTCAACATGCACCACAGCCTACAGACACGGCTGCCATGAACTCCACTCCCCATAATACACAAACACACACAATGCTTTTCTTTCAGTCACCGGACTTCTAATGAGCAGGTGCACACCTGATCGCTATTACAAATTCACATATTACTTATTATAACCCTCATATAGAGACTTTCTACCGCCAGAACTTTACAAAGTATATGCTCAGTTGCCTTTTGTCTCTGTCGATACCAAGGCTTACATTGTGCTGGTTTGGACTCAAATCCTTTTGTTGTCTGTGTGCTTTTACTTAACCTCTGATATCCTGTTTGTAGATCACCAGAACTTAGCCTGTCCATGTTTCTGAGTACTGTATTTCGATTTGGATAATTTGCCTGGGCTTTTATTAACCTGCCTTACCTGCATCGGCATCTGTCTCCTCTTAATGATAATGATAATGTGTCTTTATTGATCATTGAAATTCTTTCCTTTACATACCCTAGCATGTCAGGAAGCTGGGGTCAGAGCGCAGGGTCAGCCATGATACGGCGCCCCTGGAGCAAAGAGGGTTAAGGGCCTTGCTCAAGAGCCCAACAGTGGCAGCTTGGCAGTGCTGTGGCTCGAACCCCTGACCTTCTGATCAGTAACCCAGAAGACTAACTGCCAAGCCACATTACGTGACAAACAGTAACTTTCACCTTTTGACCTTTTACCATAAAGTTGTCCTCATTATTTTAATACACTTGCCCTGAGAAACTCACTGACTAACTTGATTAAATTGTGTTAATCTGGTACTCGATATGTTAAGTTTAACCTTTTAGTATCTAAAGGTTCCCACATGCATAATTGCTAGTCCTGATCTTATTTGAACATTTCTGTTCAACTCCACGTTAAAGTGGCAGATATCAACAACCCAGAAAAGCTAACGTGGTCCTGAATTAGGACATTAGCTATTTGTTAAATGTTTTTACAGAACTTAAACGTGGCAGCTTAATGGTAGGAAAATGTATTAGTTAACTAGTTAATATGCTCAGCGTTTTTGATACATTGATCTTTACATAGTGGAACCGGGACAGTACACCCGTAATTATCACCGCTGGGGGATGGAGTAAACAACACCTGGATGTCACTATGATATGTAGACCAGTGCTTCATCAGTGCACCAAGACTACTTTTCTAACAAAATACATGTTTTATCTAACTTTTGTATGTAACTCATTTGAAAAGTTAAATGTCGAGGAATTCTGGGGCACTAGCCATGTTTCCATCCAATTTGCGAATTTAACTTATGTGAAAAATTGCAATATCGCATAAAACATTTGCGAATAAAGGACCATTTATGTTGGGAAAACATCCCACATTTTCAAAAGAATGAAATTGTCACGTCCGGGGAAACTGGTGCAGATTATCAGTATAAATGGAAGTTGTTGCAACCGGGGAAGCCACTGTGGGTCTTTTGTCCAATAAAATAAATGACTTGCGCTTCAGAACTCACAGACGAAACGCTGTCACAAACCTCGTGTTATCTTGCGATCAGAGGCGGATACCTGATATTTGGGAACGGGATCGCATGAGACTGTTCTGGGAGGTAATTATACCAAATCATTTCGATGACAGACTTTAGTTCAGGCATTTCAGGATGACCAAAACAACATTTGAGTCTGGTCTGCTGGGTAGTCCAGTTATACCGACCCACCGTGTCCCAGTTCCGACAGAAAACCGCATCGCCAGTTGGCCACATGCGATGAATATCCAATCACATCAGATAATTGTCCACTCACATGATTTGTTAAGGCAAAATCACATTACTTTTTTGATGCACATCGAGGAATTTATTCTGTAAATGTGTTTCCATCGTAGTTAATGCGCATGTCTTCTTACCGAATAAATAAAATTACCCACCTCAGTTGAGTTTTTTTATGTGCATTTTGGAGATTTTATTCGCACCTGATGTTTCTATCCAGTATTTCTTATGCTATACCCCAAAACTTGCATAAAAATACATGGATAGAAACATAGCTGCTGACTTCTCTTTTAAAACGAGAAAGCCTTGCTGATATGGTGTTGAAGTGGGAGGGGCTTCTCTTCAGATTCCTCTACCAATACTCTACCTCTTTCAAAATGTGAAAAGAGTCAATTGGTATGTGTATCTACTGTATGTACAAATCCAAGAAAATCTCATCCAAGTTCAAACCGCACAAGAAGCGTGTGCAAGCACAAGGAATCTCACTCAGATTGTGATTTGTTTATATGCTTTGGCTCCAGGTATACTGTGCCCTGAAGCCTACAGGGAGCGCTTGCCTGGACGAGAGAGAGAGTTAGAGTGAGAGTTAGAGTGAGGGTTAGAGAGAGAGAGAGAGAGAGAGAGAGAGAGAGAGAAAGAGAGAGAGAGAGAGAGAGAGATGAGTCTACATATTTGATAGGCTGTAATGATTGGGAAGATGGTGTGAACAGGTGTCTCTGAATGTGTGTGTGTGTGTGTGTGTGTGTATATGACAGCTTACACTTCTCCATATGTGACCAGGTGCTGCTTCTGACCTCACCTGTCCCACGGCACTACCATAATCAATTTAACAGGACAGATTAA
Source organism: Noturus placidus (assembly GCA_022414735.1). Classification (NCBI taxonomy): domain Eukaryota; kingdom Metazoa; phylum Chordata; class Actinopteri; order Siluriformes; family Ictaluridae; genus Noturus; species Noturus placidus. Next base: position 50,250 of record JAFFST010042508.1, on the reverse strand, counting down.
TAATCACATATTCAAATGATGATTGCTTATGGATTAAAGCTAATCTCTTAATGCCAGTGACCTCATCATGCTGTTGGAGAGTCATATTTTTGCAAGGTGCTGCTGGGTGCTGTGTGTGTGCTTGCATCATTCACAGCATACCTGCTGATTTACTAATTGTCATTTACTAATTGTACTTTTACTTTATCAGGGATTTTGGTTGTGTTATAGCTTCTATGTGTGTGTGTGTGTGTGTTTGTGTGTGTGTGTGTGTGTGTGTGTGTGTGTGTGTGTAAACAGTACATACAGGCAAATGCAGTGTTCTTACCATACCTATATTCCTACATCTATAGCAGAGGCCAAGAGTGATTCATTTGGATTTTAAGAGTGTGTGTGTGTGTGTGATTGAGGGTGGAAAGGAGGGGGGGGGCAGTCCTCTTCCAGGCATTATCAAATGTTTCTCTTCCACAAATCCAACACGCCTTTCAATATGGAGTGGAAAAATGGCTGTGTTCAAAATCTCACCCTGCCTGCTGGAATTAGTCAAAAGACCATTTTTAGTAATAAATTATGCATTGAAACAAAAGGCCTCTTTTTTTTGTTCTCCTTGCACCGCGGAACGCCTTTAAAAATCTTTAAAATTGTCCATTCAACTCAAACTTACTGAGTGTAGCAAAAAATGTCAAAGGCATAAAGTCGGCGAAGATTGAATAAAATAATGCGAGGAGACAGATTAGTCATGCAGAGAGCCCACACGGTCTTTCAGCGAAGCACAATACCACTTTTTATAAGCGCTCTATCTGCACAAAGGCGCCGTTCAATATATCGAGGATGATACATGGTCCGACGTGTAATCTCCCTTTGATTCCTCACACTCATTCATCCAGGAGCCTTTTCAGGACTGGAACTGATGAGCTACGGGCTCCTCGGGTGCTCCGCACACATGGCACTGCTTTTAAGAGTTCATTACGGGGGCAAATCGAGGCCAGGTGAGGTGTCTGTCCCTCTCAGGGTGTCTGATGCTAATTAGAAAATAAACTTATTGCAGGATCAAATGGTTTACTGTTGACTTGGAAAATGAGAAAGTACCAGTGGGATTCTGGAAGAAAGAAAAGTTGGTGTTAAGGGATTCTGAGTTTCCCTGTAATCAGAGAGAAAACAAGTATCTCTCTCTCTCTCTCTCTCTCTCTCTGTCTATCTCTCTCTCCCTCTCTCTCTCTCTCTCTCTCTCTCTATATATATATATATATATATACATATGTTAATTAATGGATTCATTATTTAATTATTATATTTTATCAATATAATAGCTTTGTGATTTTTAAATTAAAAAAAAAGAAAGTCTTCTCTTATTGTTTTCATACAGTCCTTCATATCTGAAATAGTATTGTCCTTGATTGTTTGGTGTATTTTAATGATTTAAAAATTCCTTTTAAATGAACAGTGAGATTAATTAAATATTTAAGAATAAAACGTCTGATAATAATAGCGTGTCTCCATTTCAGACAGTCAGTAACGGCTCGTTAGGAGTCGTATTGTTGATTTTAACCCTGAAAGTCCTGGCTTATTACCCAGTTATTCATCTTAAAGCATATTATTCCGTAATTAGTATGAATTATTTAGTATCTACAGTCAAACTCATAGGAGGGATATGTAATTAAGGGAGTAAGGAATGTTCATCTGGATGGCTCTGAGAAGTTTTAAGTGATTAATTTTAAGATTGTAGGCAGATTCTATGATGATCTTCCTTGAGCAACAGCTGTCATGTAAATAAGTCATGGGAAATAAGTCCTGAAAAATGGTCTGGGGGACCCTGAGGGTGAAGAAGGTAAATCAGGCAGCACTGGCATTATGTTGGCTTGGTATTGATGCGTTTGGTACACGCCATTGTGCAGGGGATTGTGGGTCGTCTTTACGGAGATTGGTTAAAGGTGGAACGACTTCACATGACACTGAGGATTGAAAAAAATCAATCAACACAGTGTGTGTGTAGGACACTGTAACACAGAGGGATTTCACACATGATCAGGTCTGATGTGAACATGTCAGAGAGGAGACTGACAGACATATCGATTCATTCCATATGGGAATGTGTGTGTGTGTGTTTGTGTGTTCCAACTGTGTATAAGAGTGCATGCTATATGTATAGATGTGTATGCATGTGTGTGTGTGTGTTGTGTGTGTATCATGGCTGATAGAGTTGGGGGAGGAGTGAATCAGTTTCCCTGGGAGATAGTAGGCTGCATTACTGACGCGTTTGTGCACCACTTAACCTAATCTAGCATATGATTATGAGACTCAGTCAGGGGCGCCTCCCTCACACGCCTCAATGCCAGCCTCTCTCTGCCTGCCGGGTGTGGCGCACACACCAACACACACACACACACACACACACACACACACACACACACACACAGACACTTTTCCTAAAAATAAACAGTGCCTCCTTGGTAACTGCCGGTGCCTGTGAGCCTACCTGAGCGCAGTGAATGATTTCCACTAAATATTATGACTTCCTCGTGTTCTGGGATAATTGATTCCCCCTCCTCACACACACATATATCCACACACATGCCTACATGCACACACACACGCTCACACTGCCATTTACTGTCTCCGAGCTGTTCATTTTACAAATTCTATAACCTTTTTGAATTTCTTTCTGTGGAGAAGATTGCCGCCTGGCCTCAGATTCATTATGGTGATTGAATCCTCTTCAATAGAAAACTGTTTAAAGAGAGAGAGAGAGAGAGAGAGAGAGAGAGAGAGAGAGACAGAGAGAGAGAGAGAGCTGTGTGTGTGATACTAAAGGCAACATGGGTTAAAAGCTTGTCTGGTGACATAATTCACTGCCACTGAGGCAAACAATCACATCACATTGTGACCTTCATATGATACAAAAAAAAAGAGAAGAAGCTGCATTTATTTCTCTCCTTTTCTCTCTTCTTCCTTCCATCATTTCCTGACCCTCCCCTTCATCTTGCACCATATTTTGTCAGGTTTTTTTTTTTTTTTGCATCACAGGCAGTTTTGAATAACGAATTAAATCTCTAATTATTAACACTGAACAGAGAGCGAAGAATTGTTGAATAAGCCCCTGCATTAATCACAAACCAGAGTTTAAAAGCAGCTTGTTTACAATGGGTGATGATATACATATATTATTCTCTCTCTCTCTCTCTCTCTCTCTCTCTCTCTCTCTCCTTTTTCACACTCATAGCACCTGGACCTACACTATTCATCATGCGGATGACTCGGAACATGAATTAGTTTTCTTTTTTTATGTAGGAGATGAGAGGGCCAGATGGTATAAAATAAAAAAGGGGCAAAAAAAGAAAGAGAAAGAATCGAGGACAGCCTGAGCTGTATGTTATCATAGAAGCACATGCTAGTGTGGGATTAGCCTGGATTTTTAACGCTGTTTCATTCTGAATTATAGCTTTTCACATGCCCTCTATTGTCATTTCTTTATACTTCAAACAAGAAATTGTCCAACTCTAATTAGTCGATATAATTGCCCGCTGGATGAAGTGGCGCCAATCGGACCCGGGCTTGTGCAAGGTGGAGTGGTTTTGTTCTCTCCCCCTCTTTTCATCGACAGCCTCTGTTTTTTTCTTTTTTCCATTTGTCCTCGTCTTTCCTGTCTTCTTAGTGTCTCTCATTCACACACTCTCTTAGTGTATTTTTTCCTTTCCTTTTCCTCTTTTTTTTGACAACTAAAGAAAGGGCCCTCTTGAGAGGTCTGAAGGTTACTTGCATGCTATTAGAGCATCACTTGTAGACTATTACAGACCCCTTCAATATCCTGGTACCTGCTGCATGCTGCACTGTATAAGGGGCATGACAGCTACATTTTTACCACTGCTCTGCTTTGGTTATTTCACAGACTGACTCAAAAAATGATAATTTGTTCCCAATTTGTCCCACCCACCAGCCATATTTCTGCTATTACGACTTCTACCAACTGGGGAGGGTGAGGGCTAAGACATGCTTTGTCTGAGACATGTGAAGCCAGCCAAACACATCTTTTTAAACAGGTGCCTGTGCTGCATCACAGGACAGCATAAAACAATCAGAGGAAAGTACTATCTGACCTCTTCTGCATACAGAGAGCTCACAAGTGCCCACGAATGACTAGTGTCACAATGATTGATGGGGAGAGAGAGTATTAGATCCATCCCACCCAGAGATCACGGCCAATTCTGCTCTCAGGTCTTGAACCTGTGATCTCCTTTTCTGTTGCACCAATTGGAAAGCCTTAAATTTCTTTCTTTCCTATGTGACCTCTTTGTTGCGACAATCCAAGATGTTTACAGCAACACCACAATGAATCAATGGTCTTGAGAAATGTTCAGAACCATTCCTGAGCGTGTACACCTTCACCTTCATAGAATATCTCAACCTTCGAAGCCTCATCTGATGTGTGATATGAAGAGTTGTATATCAGAGGTGATTCAGGTGTCTACATCGGTGGAGTTAGATGTTAGAGGTGGACTTATGGGAAGACAGGAGTGACCTTGAACATTATTGTAGGTGTGGGCCCTGTCCATCCACAGGGTCCGGACAGTTGCCAGTCTTCCACTGTCACGCAATCAATCATCATTACCATCATTGATTTCAGTGATTTGAATTTCTACAAAATCTTGGTTTGACCTGATATATATTATGCAATCTGATACAGTTTAATTGTGGATGAGTAAAGATTCACAATGTAAAACTAAGTGGGAAAATTGACCTCATGAAAACCTCACTTTAAAAACCCACTTATATATAATATAACTTATATTTTATAACAATGTTTCCAGTAGAAATCAAAGATGACTACAAGTTTTTTCCCATTTCAAAGATGAACACTTATTAATTGTATGTTAGTGAGACAACATCCTATAAATATTTCACTTTATGTGTATTGAATATAGACTATATGCAAGTTCCACGTTTTGAATTAAATTACGGGAAAAAATGAACTTTTCCATGATATTCAAATTTTTTGAGATGCACCTGTATAATGGCCCAAAAGTGGCCCAAATATAATAAGCTGCACTTAGGAAATTTGCATTCTGAACTAAAGGTGACCAAAAAGCAATCAACTACACATTATCTAATATATGTGCTGGCATTTACTGACAAAAGTATTAACTTCAGGTACATGTCATGGCCTGAGATACGTGGCTGAGATGGTATTCTGGCTGACCTTCCATGGCATGTGAGCTAGCACTGATTATCACCCATTTGCTGTGTTGGTTTTTATATCGTTTACATTTCAAAATGAGTACATTGTCTGAAAATGTCCAGTATGTGTATGGTTCAGATCAACAGACCAACATCCAGCTGTCAGTCAGCTCTCGACAATAACCCGCTTTTAGGTTTGGACCAGATGCCAATGACGACACTGGGATTTAAAGAAACACAGCTTCTTTCGCAGTGATTACAAGCTGGAGGAAGTTAACTTTGGCACAGATGGAGGTTAAAGCAGGGATTGGCAGGGAAAGAAAGGGCCAACAGAGACATGCAGTTCCAAATAAGAAAACTTTTTGAAGCATTGTTTTGAGGCTTAACAGAGGCTGAGACATGGAAAAATAATTTGCCCTTTTTTTTGCTTCCTGTGTTACTAAGTACATAAATAGCTATTTTAACACTTGATGTTATTTTGAAAAGCGCTTGGTCCCTGAGGAGTTTCAGTGAACGAGGCAATTTACTTATGAACAGGTGGATTTTAATGCTTTCATACAATTACAAAAGATTTTTTGCCTTCAGACAGAGGCATTTTGCCTTTTTTCATTTTTTTTGATTGCCCTCTTCTTTTTATGCTTATTTAGGACTGATGTAACTTTTCTAATTAAACTTGGAAGAAAATGTTAATTACCTAACAAGGTCACCTCTTTCTATCATTAAATTTACTATTGCTCCCCTATACTGTTTTCTCCCCCCCTTTCCACACTTTAAAGGAGAGTTGAAGAGCGGTGTTAATTGCCTACCCTCGGTCCCATTTTAACTTTAACATCTTATTCTTCAAGTTCCATATTTAGCTTGCAAGGCGGGATTATGGTGGCATTATGCTATTTTCAACTTCTCTGTCTCACACATGTCCAGTCATCTAAAAAAAAAGAATGAAAAGACTGAGAGTGAGAGAGGGTAGAAAATTTAAGTCAGTGGAGCAGCGGCGGGAGTGTATACTAACCAGTGGAAAATAAAAATTGTATTTGTGGCTTTTTCCTTGAGAGTGCACAACTGTTCCTGTGTTTGGGGTTGTTAGCATGCTTCAAGTACATCTTAACCAATCAGTTGTTTCCCCAAAGGATTAATATGATGTGCCTGAATTTGTTTATACAGTACTGTTCAGTATTCATCATTTGACTGATGATGATGAACATTTTGAAAATCCTCATCCCATGGTGGTATGGCAATATCTTTGCTTAAACAAAACGGTTTGTATGGCAATGATTCATTCATGCATTCATACTTTGTAACCATTTTATATTGGTCAGGATCACAATGCACCCAACAATACCAAACCCAGGTCAGTTAAGTTAAATGTGGTGTAGGTGAACCACTGAGAAGACACAGTTATTAAAATAAATGTGGATATGTAATAATACTATTGCTTCCTGACCATCCCTTAACTTTCGGCCCAGAGAAAATAGTCTTTACTGTGGAACAGTGTGATACAGCAGGTTTCCATTCAGGAGGCACTGCAGAGCATCTTTTGGAAATGCTCGACGTTGGACACTTTATGGGTGGGGCTTTATGTTGTACTAACTTCCTTAGATTGATGCAATTCTCAGTCTATGACCTAACATGAGGATACATTTTTGACAGAGACTAAAAAGCAGTATGTAAGTTAATAAGCATAAAGGTGTATTATAAATGCTGTAAATGACAGCTGGAACCTGGAATTAGAGGTTGCATAGACTAGTCAACATTCACTAGTTGCCAGTGTGGGAATATCATCTAGTCAATAGTGAAAAATAAAAACCCCAGCAAGACTGAAAGAATGCTTTCAGAGCCTCATATTGCATGCTCCACTTTACTATCTAATCTCACTCAGTTAGTTTAAAGTCAAGTAACTGGTGCGTGCCAGCTCAAATAGGTCAATGCAGACTTGTTTTCAGACGCTACTGAGACTGGAGTTTAAGATGGCAGAAAAACCATCCAGACACTAATTTAGACATTGCATCCTCCATCCATCGAGCTATAAGGAGCTTCGGCCATGTTGCATGCTCTCAGTTTCAGACTCACCCACTGAAGCTGAACTAGCTCATCCACATGAGTGTTTTTTTTAACAACTGTCACTTCCTTAAATAGTGTAAAATGATATAAAGATTTATTATTGTGCACATTTATTGCACCAGTTTACTCACTTCATCGTTATAAGTGTAGCTGAAAAAAAGCAAACCCTAGTAGCTTGTGTACAGTTGTTCATCAAAGTGCAGTTTGGTGTGTTCTTTCCTGCAGAGATTTAATACAAACAATATATATAGTAGCTAAAAAGGCTAAAAATAGCAGTCCTGAAATAGCTTTGCTTTAATTACTGGAAAGTAATTAAATGACTAGTCAACTAGTAGTAGTCGTGCAACTCCTAATTGGAATTAAAGCCTTTATAAATGTTGTTGTGGGTTTATGTGAGTTGACAGGAACGGCTTATGTTGATATCATGTAGCCATATGCTATTACACATATTACACATCTGTATTAGATACACTCACAGCCTCAGCAACCAAATAATGTAGGTGATAAAATACCAATGAAGGTATACAGTTACTGAGTGAAGCTCATCTGTTGCTCTGCACCGTTTTATGAACCCTGTGATTTCTCATCCCTAGTCTTCAGGATTCAAATAATCACATTCAGATTCAGAAAATCAGAATTGTTTGTTTGTAAGGGTGTACAAAGAACAAGTTGTATAAACAGTATGCACTACACAAGATAAATATATACAAATATGTACAATAAACAGACTTTGTATAATGGACGAATAAAATAAAGACATGTGATGAATGTTCAGCACAGGTATTAATAATATGTGCAGTTGTGCGTAATCAGTTTACTTTGTAAATGAAAGACAGCGTCTGGCAACTTGTTAAAGAACGTAACTAGAATGTAGTGTAACTGGTGGAACTGTTTCCAGATTGACAGCTGGCTTTATTTCTTTTTGTTCGTTGTCTTTGTAAATGCTACAAATAGCTCAAGTGCACAGACCAAACACAGATAGTAAGCAGCTTTAGCGCGCAGCAGCCTAGTATGTTATTTCTGTCCTTTCTCCCAATTAGGATATCCATGAAGCCAGCCTAATGTAACCCAAGCAAATTACATAACAGTCACTGACCTCATAGCTCAGATGACTGAGAAGGCTTCCCCCCCTTAAATGTTATTGTAAATCTCAGCCCATTATATAGGATTTGTCAGGATATTAGTCAATTGCTATCAAAAGTAAAATATTCCTTTGCAAGAAGTAAAAATTTGTATTATCAGCAACCATAACCAACATTAAGTTGCAGGTCTTATGTATGCAAAGCTTTGTAATGCAAGGTTTAGTGGAATACAGTTTCACTGTAAGATGTTTGACCTTCCCATTGACCTATATCTATATGCTTCATGGACCTGCAATTGAGTCTGTACACAATATCCAAGACAATTTTATTTGCATCAAAAAAGATATGCGTTTTTTTGTTTTTTTTTAAGGCAGTGGCCCATGTCAGACGTCTGCATTGAATAGCAATATGCCTAATGCTATTGTGAGATGGATCTGGAGCCTAATAATGTCATTGATCGTTGCTTTCCAGACTGCAGCCATGTTTCCAGATGCACGCTCTGACCTGTCTCCTGGACATGCCTGCTCCAGTGAGGCGTGTTGGCATGAAGGATCCTGCCAGCATGAGCAGAAGAGACAAGGGGGTTGAAATTAGGTGTGTAATGTGAAGCTAAGGTGATGAGATTATATGGTGACCTTTTTCTTCAGGTTTTCTTTCTTCTAGTCATTTGGACCTTTGCTTCAAAACAGTCTATTTAAGCAGCTGCTCTCTCTCTCTCTCTCTCTCGCGCGCTCTCTCTCTCTCTCGCACTCTCTCTCTCTCTCTCTCTCTCTCTCTCTGTTTCATGCACACACACTAACACTCATATTGTTCAGTCAATCTGTCTCTCGGCTCCCCACATGCCTCCCTGCCCCCCTGGCTAAAGAGATGCAGAATGACAATTATTGAAAACACAATTAAAATCTGTTAATCAGATTATTTGTACTGGATAAAGCATTTAGAATGACATTGAAAGCTTTTTCCCTCATGCCCTCATCACTGCAAAGATTAAAAATATGTTGAATATGATATATGGCCATACTAATAGTCAGGTACCAGTATTTAATCAAGATTTTCTTAAAGAAAAGTACCAACGAACATCTAGAGAAAGTGCCTTTAATGGGACTTAGTATTGAACCTTGTATATACTTAGTATATAACTGCCTTTAGCCAGGCTGCTATGTGATGTTTAAGGACCCTAGTGACCTCAGCATGGTTATATTTCCTGCTCTTATATTTTTGAGCTTAAAATACCTAAAGGGTTTTCTGATTTATTTAACACTGGCATTCACTGAATCACCTTTTTTTATTGTCATACACCAAGATGCCAAATTGACTTATTCTACAGTTATGTATGTAGTGCCCCAATACCCACATGGTGTCAGTCACTTTCACAGGAAGTGGAGAGAAAAAAAGAAATCCTAGACATCAGCAGGATACTATTTGGTTTTAAATCCATGCTTTATTTGGAGCAGCTGGTAATTGCATATTATGGAACAATTAAGTTTTTTAGCATCAGCGAGAATAAGCCAGGTCAGGTACTCTTGCCCTCTATCCTATTGCCTTCAACTCTCTCTCTCTCTCTCTCTCTCTCTCTCTCTCTCTCTCCTCTGTCTCCTTTTGTATATTTATTGCTATATACATATTTCTGCTGAAAAGCCACCCTAGTTCATTTGCAAGTCAGTTGGGCA